>CM060960.1:5887833-6195333 GCA_030765055.1 Mantis religiosa
GTGCATGTTCTTAATCTTTGTTTACTGGGCATAGAGAAGGACGTTGTTGCACTAGCACCAATGGCTTTTCTTTCCTTAATAACTCACCTAAACTGCTTTCAGAAACAACTGTTGCCTCAGATACCCTTCTCCAGATTTTTATAGCTGACCCAGACCATTGTTCTTTTTTTATAAATCTATGGATATTGGTTATTACTTCTCGTGTTTTTAAATGTAGCACTTTATTTCCTAATGTGCTGCTAGGAGGCGTCATTTATAAATGCTCTCTTGAGAAGTACATTTTGAAACAAGCTGTAGTGTTACCGAGCACTTCAGCACGTGTTTAGTTGCTCGCAACTGTTACGCAACTGACCTGCCCTCCCCTCCAGTTGCAACCGTTCTGAGGTGGACTCGTCTAGATACCACTGCGCATCGCTCTGCACTTTTCAAGATAAAAAATACATCAGTACTAGTGAAGAGTGGCATTCTGCTGCATTTAACTTACTTTTGTAGTAATAATTGCTCGGAAATCACGGCGCGACAGATCCATCTTGCCCTGTGTTGGGGGGGGGGGGGCCGCCACGTGCATTCTCCAAGTTCAAAAAACATCGCTCTTTCAAACTACGGTAATGTCATGGTTGTCAGATTTTCCGTCTTAGCACTGCTAAAAGCTTTGGGCATGGCCCTCCTATAGTAGAGTTTAAGCGATACTCAAATGTTTTGTCATGTCTTTGTATTTCCAAGAGATAATAAATGAATAACGACTTGATATGTACACCCACTTATTGCTCTATGTATTTCAAGATAAACAGACACACTTCTCGTAGAATACGTAATACGTATTCATTTATATACACCCTTCATTTCCAGGCACCCTAGCCCACCAAAAGGTACCTAATCCCTAAGCAATAAGCCTTGTTCTACAACCTTATAAGAAATGATGACTATAAGAAGTGGACACGAATCCTAAGGTTGAAGGACTACCCTAGCGACTCAAAACTCAAAGCCGGTAATCGACACCGGAGCAATGTTCCTCGGTCCCTTGAGGATTAAAGCAACAATCCTGCCTCCTAGCGACACAGCACTTGCTGAAAGTTTTAAACAACTGTGTCACTGACTTATAAATGTGGTGTTTCTCACATTCTGCAACCCCCCACCCCGTCAGGAGTGGCTGTAACATAATTCATCCAGGGGTTTCTCTTTCTCAGCTTTTTGCCGCATTCTCTTCATAATCCATTCGTATATACACGTAGTCCTGTGCTTTTATATATCCCCTGTTTGCTTTCTTCGCTCTTCTATTATACAGGGAAAGAGAGAAGGGATTTCAAACATTTATTTCTTCTAAACTACGACGGCTGTTCAATAAAGACAGATCACAAATTTTGTTTAACAACGTACCTTTACTCAGCCTCATAATTTTGATGGCCCTTCCCAAAATAGTCTCCCCTGAATGCGATGCACTTGTCCCAGCGTTTCTGCCAGTCTTCAAAGACATGCTGGAAACCATTTTTTGATAGATCCTTCAAAATCGCCTCCGCAGCCTTCACCACTGCTTCTGATGATGGATAATGCCTCCCACGAAGGGGTTTCTTCAAGTTAGGGAATAGAAAAAAAGTCACATGGGACTAAATCCGGACTATAGGGAGGGTGAGGGATGCACTTCATGCCGCGCATTATCGTGGTGCAGCATCCAGCCTGCTTCACGGAAATGTGGTCTTTTGCTCCTGATATGGACTTGCAATGTTTTCAGGACATCCCTGTAGTACTGTCGAGTTACTGATGTGTGTGCAGGTACAACATGATAAACCATTCCATGAATATCAAAGAGTGATATAATCATAAAATAAGAGAATAATGACTCAAAGAACTAAGGCAACTCTTTAGTACTCTTTCTATTGTACAGTCACACGTAGTTCCAGTAGCGAGGCGTAACTTTCAAGGCGAGGAAAGCTCCAAATAATAATTTCCATTAAAATAAGAGAGAATAATGACTCAAAGAACTAAAGCTACCCTTTAGTACTCTTTCTATTCTCTAGTCACACGTAGCTGCAGTAGCCAGGCGTGACTTTTACAGCGAGGGAAGCTGCAACTAACAATTTTCATTAAAATAAGAGAGAATAATGACTCAAATAACTAAGGCTACTGTTCAGTATTCTTACTATTGTACAGTCAGACGTAGGTCTAGTAGCGAGACGTGACTTTCAAAGCGAGGAAAGCTCCAAATAACAATTTTGATTAAAATAAGAGAGAATAATGACTCAAAGAACTAAGGCTACACTTCGGTATTCTTTCTATTGTAGTCACAAGTAGGTCCAGTAGCGTGGCGTGACTTTCAGAGCGAGGGGCTACAAATAATAATTGTCATTAAAATAAGAGAGAATAATGACTCAAAGAACTAAGGCTACTCTTCAGTACTCTTTCTATTGTACAGTCACACGTAGGTCCAGTAGCGAGGCGTGACTTTCAAAGCGAGGGAAGCTCCAAATAATAATTGTCATTAAAATAAGAGAGAATAATGACTCAAAGAGCTAAGGCTACTCTTTAGTACTCTTTCTATTGTACAGTCACACGTAGGTCCATTAGCGGGACGTGACTTTCAAAGCGAGGGAAGCTCCAAATAATAATTTTCATTAAAATAAGAGAGAATAATGACTCAAAGAACTAAGGCTACTCTTTAGTACTCTTTCTATTGTACAGTCACACTTAGGTCCAGTAGCGTGGCGTGACTTTCAGAGCGAGGGAAGACCCAAATAATAATTGTCATTAAAATAAGAGAGAATAATGACTCAAGGAACTAAGGCTACTCTTTAGTACTCTTTCTATTGTACAGTCAGACGTAGGTCTAGCAGCGAGGTTTGACTTTCAAAGTGAGGGAAGCTACAAATAATAATTGTCATTAAAATAAGAGAGAATAATGACTCAAAGAACTAAGGCTACTCTTTAGTACTCTTTCTATTGTACAGTCACACGTAGGTCCATTAGCGGGACGTGACTTTCAAAGCGAGGGAAGCTCCAAATAATAATTTTCATTAAAATAAGAGAGAATAATGACTCAAAGAACTAAGGCTACTCTTTAGTACTCTTTCTATTGCACAGTCACACGTAGGTCCAGTAGCGAGGCGTGGCTTTCAAAGAGAGGGAAGCTCCAAATAATAATTTTCATTAACATAAGAGAGAATAATGACTCAAAGAACTAAGGCTACTCTTTAGTACTCTTTCTATTGTACAGTCACACGTAGGTCCAGTAGCGAGGCGTGACTTTCAAAGCGAGGGAAGCTCCAAATAATAATTTTTATTAAAATAAGAGAGAATAATGACTCAAAGAACTAAGGCTACTCTTTAGTACTCTGTCCATTGTACAGTCACACGTAGGAGCTGCTCACACTGAAAGCTTCCCCTCTCCACTCAGGCGTTCCCTGGCCCACACCGCGTGAGCTAAATGGAGAAAGTATGCAATTCACATACTTTTCCTGATAATTTCAAACTTCACAAGCATTTTCCTATTTGTCACGACTAAATGCCAATCTCCGGAAAATACTATTGTTAATTCTATTGAAATATGCTTGCAGTTGTATTTGAAAGTGCCACATAAAAAAAAAAAAAAAAAAAAAAAAAAAAAAAAAAAAAAAAAAAAAAAAAAAAAAACTTTTCATCACATGCTACAGAGAATTCAGGTGATAAAATCTGTCAGTGGTTGCTAACTATCGAAGATTCGCGATTACTTCCGAAAACATTTGAAGCTGGTTTTCAAGATTACGAATACGTAAATACGAAATTGAATGAGCTCGCAGAACTGCTCAGTCGAATAAAGATTAAAAATATATCGGGAGTAAATTCTTCTTTTCCTTCCGTAATTGTTGAGTAAGTGACTCTTCCAGCCTTTATTGTACGCTTCGCTACTGGTTCTACGACTGACTTGTTCCCATTGTACCTACAAGAAGGTGGGAGAACCGTTTATATAGATGGTTATATTAAGTAACATAAAGTGCATAGAAGTTCAAGGGTTTTGTAGAAGTGGTGTGATAGTAATGTGAGAACTAATGTTGTATTACACAAATAAAAATATTTGCAACAGAATCTCCACTTAACTTAAGAAGTTGATAATTCCGTCTTCTTTATAAAAAAACCGATTTTGAAGGCACATCGCCTTCGTCTTGTTTATTAACCAAACTCCGTTGTTAAGGAAATCTCGGTTACCATTTTATTTTATTTTATTTTATTATGTTACGTTTCCAACATTACCAACATCTGAATACGAAACAAACCTAAAGACAGAAACAATTGCCGGTATGTCATAATTCATTACGCGATGTTTATGTTTTAAAATAAATATTTTCTCCTACACTATTAACTCTATGGGACCATTCAACTGTTTTAATAATTTAACTTCGGGAATTATTTCATGATTTGCTACGGCCGAATTATCAATTTGTTTATCTTTAATGTTACGAAAATGTTCTTTCTTTCTGGTTTCCAAACTACGTTTCGTCTTTCCAATATAAACTTGATCACAATCCAAACAATTAAATTGGTAAATACCAGATTTTTCTATTATTAGAAATTTTATCTTTTTTTAGAAAATTGTAATAAATGTTTAATACTATATTTATTTTGAGGAAGTAAAGTTATACCAACTTTTAGTTAATTGATGGAAATTAATCATTTCTCCACACTAGCCGTATAAAGGCTGAGGTTTTTGATAGTCAACATGAAAAATTTGGGAGATCCGTAGTTCAAATCCCGGTAATGGCATTGAATATTTCATGTTGACTATGCATTAAAGCAAATTCTTTAAAAAATATTTTGAAAATGTTTATTAAACCAAGGATAGTAATTTTTTTTAAAAAATTGTAATCATCTTTTATTTTTTTAAGGTTAGAAATATCATTAACAGTTTTTTATGTTTAAATTTTTCAATTTTCTTTTGTATAAAATCTTTATTAAAACCATTAATTAAAGCAGTATTAATAATATGTTTATATTCTTTATTAAATTCTTCTTTATTCAGGGGTATATTTATTAAGCTATAAATCAAACTATTAAAAACAGCAAATTTATGTGTAAAAGGATTAAAACTTTTATTTTTTATGTAATTATCAATATGAGTAGATTTCCTATAAATAGCAAAATCTAATTTGTTATTATTTCTTATTATTTTCAAATATAATATTAATTTCAGTTTCTAATGTGAATTTTATAGCTTTATCTTGTAAATTTAGTAATTTTAAAGCATAATTAATTTGTTTTTCAGGAACAATACCAAAAATATCATCAACATATCTATACCATGTTTTAAAAATCAAAGGAAAAGTTTTAGTGACTTGAATTTCGAAAAAAAAACTCATAAAAAGATCAGCAAGAAAAGGTGAAAGAAGATTACCCATTGCTAAGCCAGAAGTTTGTTGAAAAAACTCACCATTAAAAGGGAAAAAATTTTGATCCAAAAAAAAAATGATTATAATTTAAAAAAAAATTTACTTACCATCCTTGGTTTAATAAACATTTTCAAATTTTTTGAATGAAGTAAGTATAACTTTAGTTCCTCAAAATAAATATAGTATTAAAAATTTATTACAATTTTCTAAAAAAGATAAAATTCCTAATAATAAAAAATCTGGTATTTATCAATTTAATTGTTTGGATTGTGATCAAGTTTATATTGGAAAGACGAAACATAGTTTGGAAACCAGAAAAAAAGAACATTTTCGTAACATTAAATATAAAGAAATTGATAAATTCGCCGTAGCAGATCATTTTTGGTCATTTAAGCATGAAATAAATCCCGAAGTTAAATTATTAAAACAATGAAATGGTCCCACAGAGTTAATATTGTGCGTCTTATCTTTCTCACTTAAAACTACAAATCCCGGAGCATCCTACCACAGCAGGACACCCATCAAGTTTTGTAACCTGTGTAAAGGAAATATGTAATTCTCATGATTATTACATATATACAGACGGTTCGCGTTACCAATTTGAAGATAATATATCTGCAGTAGGATGTGCTTTTGTTGTTTACGAAAAACAAACGAAACTCACTCCATGTTTAAATTGTTCTGTATTCCAGTCTGAGCTCTTAGCAATTAAAGAAGCTATATCAGCTATATAGAGAAGCTATATAAAGAAGCTTGACTCACAATCAGCTCTACTCCTTATTAATGATAAATACAATTTAAATTCAGTAGCACATGAAATCAGAACCTTGCTCCAAAACCATCCAGGACATATTTGCATGGGATGGCTTAAAGGACACAGTGGAATTTTAGGTAACGAGAGAGCTGGTTGCTGCAGAATCCAATCTTCCTGTGACATACTCTTTATGTCCTATTTCTACTGTAAGGAGAATAATACATCAACATATTCTTGAAGAATGGAACCAACAATGGTTAACAACTTCAAATGGAAGTTTGACAAAAACATTATTTTTCCCTAGTGTATATGACAGAGGAAAATGTGAAACTCTTGTACCAAATTTTGTTTTGACACAATTTTTAAGTGGGCATGGTAAATTTGGTGGATACTTATCACGCTTTCACTTAACATCCAACCCCGAGTGCATGTGTGGTGAAGAATTTCAAACTGTGGTTCATCTCCTTTTCTGTTGTCCCATTTTCTGGAGAGAAAGACAAGCTAGACTCTCTAGGAACTGAATTTTCTGCTCCGCTCACATCTTTGTTAATGAAGTCACAACAGTATAGGTACTTCATGAAGTTTATAAACTCAATGTTTAAACATCTGAAATAGTTTAAATTAATATGCATCAGATTAAAACATAATTATTTCCTTCTAGTATTTAAAATATTTTTGTTAAAATTGTATACATTTATGTATCAACTCTAACCCTAATATACCACTGTGTAAAATAAGGTTCAATAAATCTGGATAAAACAAAAAACAAAAATAGTGTGGGGGAAAATATTTATTTTAAAACATAAACATCGCGTAATGAATTTTGACATACCGGCAATTGTTTCTGTTTTTATGTTTGTTTCGTATTCAGATGTTGGTAATGTTGGAAACGTAACATAATAAAAGAAAATAACATGGTAACCGAGATTTCCTTAACAACGGAGTTTGGTTATTAAACTGAAGACTAAATCGATTATTTATAAAGAAGGAATTATCAACTTTTTTAAGTTAAGTGGAAATTCTGTTCCAAATATTTTTATTTGTGTAATATTTGTTGCTTCGCTGTGACTAGCTTCATTTTCTGTGTGATCACTAATGTTGTATGTTGCAGGAGCTTCGCTGTCGACGCTGCTCGGGGCAGTGACCCGGTACCCCACAGCGAGACCTCGCGTCGGCAACTCCCTCGAGGCAGGACAAGACGAGAGCAGCACGCCCCTGTGCCTGGAGACCGCCGATCCGTGGTCGCCGTGCATCTGTCACCTGGAGATGTGCATCGGTTGGTATCCCTGTGGGCTGAAGTACTGCAAGGGCAAAGGTGACAAATCCCCCGTCGCTGGAGGCAACAACAGTTACCGGTGCGGGATCAAAACGTGCAAGAAGTGCAGCCTGTTCTCTTACTACGTCCGCCAGAAGCAGCTGTGCCTCTGGGACGAATGACCCAGGGCCCACAGTTGAAGGAATGTACCGCCTTTGACGCCGTGATTGAACTTGTTTTGTATTGCTATGTCTCCGACGCCGAAAGCGAGGCAAGCACACAAGGAGCGCCAAATAGGGGATACAGAAATGGTGGGCGACAGTCTTCCAGTGTTCAATAGATACGGTCGAAAATCCCAGGTTATTTAGAGATTGAGGTATTCTTCAAAACGTGTCCCTTTTTGGCGACAGTTAGCTGCAAGAACTTGGCCCAATTTTGATACAGCTCTCTTTTGTTTCTCTGGGTTGAAAATTGCTCCTGTCACTGATAAGTTGACAGTTTATCCAGATTTGAAAACAAAAATGTGAACTTTGCGTTAACAATATTGACCAATTGTTTTACCATCCTGTCCAAATATCCAAACCATCTTCCATTTAAAAAAATTTCCTTCCAGTTTTTACTTCCATTCCAATCAATGTATTGTGTGTTGTAGGTCTTCCACTCTGCTTCCGACCTTGGACTATCATTCCTTGTATTTTCCTTTCTTTCCTCCTCCAATATACAGTAGATCCTGCCTTAACCTCGTAACTGTAGGCTGAATACACAGGTAAGTTATCAGTTCGGAGTACAGTTATACAAAAAAAAAAAAAAAAAAAAAAAAAAAAAAAAAAAAAAAAAACTACGAGATGCTCAAATGGTAACATTGTTGTACATTTGCCAAATTATTTTGCTCCAAGAAATGCGTTAGAAGCTAATTGATGGAAATTAATCATTTCTTCACACTAGCCGTGCATAGGTTAAGATTTTTGATAGAGTCAACATGAAAAATTCAATGTCATGGCCGGGATTTGAACCATGGATCTCCTGGTTTCCGTCCAGTGGCTCTAACCCGTTGAGCTACCATGGCCAACTTGCTGTTACGACATTAAATTCGGCATTTGACTCGTATATTTCCCCGGTAAACCACTAAGGGCTCACGCACACGAGATGCACCGCCATGTCATTGAATTTTTCATGTTGACTCGATCTATCAAAAACCTTAGCCTATGTAAGGATAGTATGAGGAAATGATTAATTTCCATCATTTAACTAAAATAATAGTTAAATGATGAAGCCTGGGACTCAAGTACTTACGATAGTGAGTCGCCACAAATGGCGTATCTCGAATGCCAGAGTCTCTAGTGGTCTACTGGGGAAATATACGAGTAAAATGCAGAATTTCATGTCATGATGGCAAGTTGGCCATGGTAGCTCAATGAGTTAGGGAACTGGATGGAGACCAGGAGATCCGTGTTTCAAATCCCGGCCATGACATTGAATTTTTCATGTTGACTCTATTCGTTATAAGTGTTAGTTTGCACACATTCTGCTGTTACAGAAAACGTGTGGTAACAAACGCAATTAAACAGTCATTCATTGTTGAAAGAAATCATTCACTATAATGCATTCGTGATAGCCCCCTAGCACAACTGCAGCCGGAGGGAATCCATCTTGGTCGGGTAAAGGCGAAACGACATGTTCTCTGTTAGAGAGGAGGACTACAGATAGCTGAAATATTGAATAGGTCGAGGGAGTTTTTTTGTAACAAAGCAGTAAATCAACACCAACAAATATAATCAATAGGCGAAAAAGTGGATCGTGGATTTTTCTCCACCATCTGTTTGCCTGCCCGCCTCGGTAGCGTAGATGGTAGCGTGTCTGCCTCACTTCAAGAGGTCCCAAGTTCGAACCTGGGTCAGGGTGAGTTGCGTGGATAAGGTATTTTCCGGGATTTTCCCTTATCCTGAACGACGAATGTCGGTTAACTCTAAGCTCTATGGACCTTGGACACATTTGAGCATCATTTCACCCATTCCATAACTTTGGAGGACGTAAATTAGAAGAAAAAAATCTGTTTGCCGAACTGTATCGTATTCCTGTGACCCGAAAACAAACCTCGGTAATACTTGGTTACTAGACTAATGCCCGATTTCACCAACAGATGTTAAAATCAACGCTAACAATTGTAACGTAACAATTGTCACATCGCTAACTCTACTGTTAAATTTCTTGCATTTCACCAAACTTTTTTTCTGAAAATGTTAACAAACATGTGTTAACGCCAAGAAACTTATAAATATCACAGCTGTGGATGAGTCGTATTATTTTCTGAACGTACTACGATGCGCTTTTGTTATCATTTACATCTGCACAAGCTGAAAAATGGCGGATGAACAAAATCATAAATAAAGCCGTGAGACAAATTTCTCATCGACGGAGAAAGAATTGTTAATTGAATTGGTGACGAAGTGTAAGGATATCGTAGAAAATAAGAGGACGGATGCGCTGAATGTAAAGGAGAAAGATGTCGCGGGGAAAATATTCGAAACGAATTTAATTCAAATGCATGTGTCACTACTACAAGCACCAAACAACTTGTCAGTATTACGTAAATTTAAAACGAGGAACGAATAAGGACAAGTGACGAGTGACTTAAACGTTTCAAGACGGGAGATGGACAATGTATTATCCACATAATTCAGTGAATTATAAAATCGCAAAGTTATTAATACTTGAAGCAAAGGCGAGATAGTCATATTCCTTTGGATGCAGTTTTAACTCAGTATTATGTAAATTTAAAACGAAGAGCAAAGAACAAGTGACGAGTGACTTGAACGTTTCAAGACGGAAGGTGGACAGTGTATTATCCACATAATTCAGTGAATTATAAAATCGCAAAGTTATTAATACTTGAAGCAAAGATGATATCGACATATTCCTTTCGATGCATATTCTAACCTCTCTTGTACTTACGCAGTAACCATCATATAAACATGTTTTGACAGCCTATACCTCTGAAGAAAATTTTCTTCAGATAGCTCCTCAAAATCATTTCTCCTCATAGGCCGTTCTCTATTACGAATGCCATTTAGACGGTCTTAAATATAGCAAATCGACATCAACAGTTGAGTTCATGCTCGCCATCTCGGCTATTTACAATTGTTAAGGATTTAACATCAGAAATTTGGCTTGTTAGTTTAACAAGAGATTTAACACGAGTGTTTCGCTAACACTTGTTAGTGAAATGCAAATTTTGTTTTAACTATTGCTAAACTCGTGTTAAGTCTTAACATCTGTTGGTGAAATCGGGCATAAGTGAAGGGGAAATGCGTCATGCACAAAACAGTAAAGAAAATTTATAAAAACCTGGTTTTCTTCTCTGTGTGTGAATATCTGGTCCATGAATCTCATAAACTAGGGACAAAATGAAGAAATCCGTGGGATTCAGATCAAGAGATTAAGCAGGCCATATAGTGAAACCTCCTTGACCAATCCATGTTTGCAGAAGTGTATCATTCAAGAAATTACGCATTATCCAACTAAAATGAGCTGGCGCACCATCCTGTAAACACCACATTCGTTGGATGGTGTTCAGAGGCGCATTATCAGTTATGTAATGGAACTAATTGTACATATGGTGCTTGGAGGAAAGAAATATTAACAATAAAGTGGCCATAAACGATTTTCTTCTGTTAATTCATGGAAAAAATGGGGTCAGAATGTCATTTCGGTACCTCTCTGGATTGATTATGCATCTAGCATTAACGGCACACAAAACTCCAACTTTCGGATTATAATGAGATATTTCTTGAACGCTATGTAGAGTTTCAGAGACCAGTACAATACTGCATAGTGCAGGGCACACCGCTGACCCCGCGCAAGTCGGCAGCCGGTAGTTGGGGAGTACAGCAAGGTCGCGTGCTGTGTGCTCCGTTACATTTTAAATGGAGAACTCTGTAGCTTGTGATACGGGTGCAGAATTTTGCGTGAAAATCTTCTCCAGATAGCCATGTCTTACTGCAGTGTATTTTGTGCTATCTGATGGATTTGTCACCACGTTACCATACACGGTCAGTGCTTCGCATATCTCTTGATCTCGCAGGAAACACTCCTGCCAAGTGATCCCCTCTCTTTCGCAGATGTTGGTGAACTCATGTGAACAAGGTAACTGCCTTCCGTTGTCTTAACAATTGATTTTAATTTCTTATTATTGGTAACAACGAGGATGCAGATCCTATAATGACTCTCCAACAATGATTTTCAGATATACCTTCTTATGAACTTTACTAGTTACTTAGTTCATCCCCAAAATATTTGACAACCAATACATAAACACCCTGTATAATTCCATTTCTCAAAAATAATATTTCATAGACATTTATAATGAATTATAAATAAATTATAAATCAAACTTTCAATGTCTGGAGAAAAAAGTCATTAACAATCATATTTCACCTACACGAACAAAAAGATAAGCTTCCTCAGGGGATATCTGCACTGTACGGCTGGTCCATTTTGGCTAATATTAAATTTCGGGTGTCGAAATGAGTTAGTTTTAATTTTATTTGCCATATTCCTGTATATCGCTGCTTAATCTAGATGCAGCATTCATTCCAACATCTCCCCTTCCTTACTAAAGACGCACAGCACTGGTTTATTTAGTCAAATGTTTTCTCTATCCTTATATTTACTATTTTTATCCATGTGTTTTTAATGTATAACCTTTGAAACACCAATCTTGGTACGTACGTTTGTATTTTATAGGTTATAAAGACACTAGTCTGTTAGGACTTTCATTTGGCTGGCCATAAAGCAAGTTTCTCTCTTGTCCAATCATATATTGCTCAAAGCAACTGCGCATGCGGCAGCGGAATCTTCCAAGTTTGCGTTGCAGTGCTTATTCCAGCTCTAGCCGTGTTCCGAAGCGCCACCATTGATAACGTTTTAGAATGTACAGCTCAACGCCTCCTGTATCAGTTGTGTTAAATATTTCAGTTAAACTGTCTTTTGTTTTCTGTAAACGGCTCCAGAGAAACTCGCTTTATGTACGCCTCTCGTAGAACCTTTTCCTTCAGAAGCTGTTAAAATATGGGCCAAGTTCATCTTCCAGTGTTTTTGCTACATCCATCGAAGTGCAAAAATGGGCCAAAATTCACCACCCATTTCAAAAAGAATAATACTAAAGAGTAATTAAATAATTTGTTTATGTATCATGCCATGCATTATTTCGTAACTTTATTTTAATCATTGTCTTCGACATTATGTCCAATACCTGTTTTAATGACTGATTAATAACTTCAGTAGAGACTTCCATTGGTAACAGACCCTACATAATATTTCTAAGTGCCTCCACAAACCCAGAACGGCACAAATAACTTTCAAAGACGGCTTAGTATAAGATATTGCTTCCCAAGGGTGACACCAGGGTTAGCTGATGTCAATAATAACCCTTTGTGTTAGTAGCTGTAATTATTCCATGGCCAAGTTAGCCTTAAAATGATTTCTTCGCATTTTAACGGGTCTTCCTGAATCACTTCTTCCTCTAGCAGATAGTTTCGTGTACGTTTTGTTAAATCAAATAGGGTTTTTCTGGGACTGATTGAAGCTATTACGTATTTTCATCTTGGACATGATAAAACACTAAATTGTTTTGCATTAGGTACCTTGCTACGTAAGATTACATAATGCTTCATGTGTTTGTATCGTTCATGTTGGTCACGGTTCTTCTGCACATAGCTAAGCTTGCGGATTTACGACACTAGCGCTCTCATGGGAGTGGCGTGTTAACTTCCTCGTCTAAATTGTTTATCTTATTCGCTTTCTTAAGCAAGCGAGCTATCACCAGCTTTTCATATATAAACCGTAAGTTACAAAGGAAATCTCTATCCTCATAGACAAGAATAGTCTAGAATATTTCATACCTTTATTCTCGTATTGTTCTGTAAATGTAACAAGCTCAACACGCCAGTGAATTGTGAGGTTAATGTAATGTCGTCTGTGGAAGAGGTTAGGTTTGATATTTCTCGTCTTAGCCACAACAATGAAGTGTGAGGTTAATGTTTGTACGTTTCGCTATTTCTGAATTTAACAGTAATTAGGGATGCTTCGATATCAGTTTTTCTCCATACTTCGATACTGTAATTTCTACATCTAGTTTCAGTACAAAATAGAATGTTGGCAGACCTGTGTGATGCTAATAAAATTAAATAGGTGGACATACAGAGACTCTCATAAATAATCGGGCAAAGCGGAGTACTACGTTTTGTAAGTGAAAATCAACATTTGATGTGCTGTTTTATTGAAATTAATGATAATCGACAGTTACACGGTTCGTTTTTGTAAGAAAATAAATGTTATTTCACATAAAAATTATATAATGCGTGCTTTTTTAAGAATTAAAAAGAGATATGACATTTTTTGGCCCTCAGAAGTAATCGGACATAACTTGAGTGTGATACAAAAATGACTTAATACTTTGTGACGCTCCCTTTTCTTTTCACTACTTCTCGCAACCTATTTGGCATGCTGAGAACCAGGTTTTTCAGGTAGGTTCTAGAAAGTTTGCTCCATTCCTCTTGCAACCTCTTCAAGCACGGCCTTCTCCAGTTGATACCATACTGTTTCTATGAGATTAGGATCCGGGGACTGAAGGAGTGGATGCAGTACATGAGGAAGTTTTAAAGTAACCATAGCTACACAATGGGAGACGTATGTTTCGGATCATTATCCTGATAAAATGTGAAGCTGTCCAAAATACCCATCAATTCTGCACTTTGTTTTAAATGTTGCTGTAATAGTCAAAGATAGACTTCCTTGTTTATGGTTGTGTCTATGAACACCATCTTTCCCACTCCCGTAGAGGAAATACAGCCCCATACCATTACATTCCCTCCGCCGTGTTTGACTGTGCCTTGTAAATTGCGCTCTTCCAGCTCCGTGTTTGGTTACCTCCACACAACCACACTGTCATCGGAACCAGCAAGGTTCGTCACAAAAAATAACTTGGTCCCATCATTACATTGTCTTGTTAACAAAGTCTTTGGCAAATTGTAATCGCTTCCTTTTATTATTGCTGGAAATGTATGGCTTTTCTCTGGCTACGCGACCATTCAAATCTTGTTTTCGCACGGCACTTCTGATCGTTTCAGGGCTGTCAGTCCCAGTTCTTCCTGAATCTCAGCACACATCACCGGAGCACTTATACGCGGATTCCGTTTTACCTTCCGAATAATATAAGACTCCTGCCTATCGTTAAGAAGTTTTGGTCGCCCTGGCTTTGCTCGAGATTCAATTCTGCCTTCATACTTATACCGGTGAATTACGTCACTAACTGGACTTTTGCCAACACCAACTCCAATACTCAGACCATAATGCAGATTCCAAGATGGCGCCCGTCGAAGCCCAGCGACTCTGGTTACGCAGAATAGAAAACTATACACAATGGACATAATATAATCCATATTACGGAGCAGCGAGGTAACTCCTAAGCATTTATCACTTTATACTTTCAACTAAAACGTGAAATAACATAAATAAAGAGCATCCTGACAAATCCTAAGAGCTTATCACATTATATAGTAGCATGACATGCATTTTCCACCTTATACTTCCAATCAAAATTTAATTTATAAGGTATGACAACTCATAAGCATTAAACACAGCAAACTTTATCTTATTGGACTGTATCATCCTATCGTCTGTAGCAAGTGCTAAAGTTTCTTTTATATTGTTTACATAGTAACCTTTTCTGGTAAGGACATAGGTACTGCTTATACTATAATATTTAAGAGAACTCGCCAGATTGTCCAGTTTACTCCAATTGTCACGTTTGAAGGTGTCAGTTCCCTCACACTGCAAGATCCATTTAAAATTTTCCACTGGAAGGCTCATAATATTGCTTCTAGGTTATGAAATACTTTGAAACTCATTAAGTGAAGGAACATCAGTTAAGCTGGGATCTTGAATGTTATAGAAAAATACGTAACTAATCGTCTTTAATAATTACTATCAATGGGTTAAAATCTCCTCACCACTTCGGTTCAAAACTGTCAATAACATCTTGTGCACACCAAATATTAAAATTATCTTTACTCACTGTAAAATGTGTTCGATGCATTCTTCAGGATTTCGTCTTTTCTGGTTGAGCTTTAATGTGTGATAGGATGGCTGATTCTTAAAAATCGTGGGGAAGGCATCATCTATTAATTTTGGTACTTTTCGAAGGGCACGAATTGGTTCACTATCATTTACTGGAAAGATGTCTTCCTTAACCTCAAAGCACTGTTCAAAATGATGAATACAAACTACAGTTTTGTCATTTACTTTAAAATCTTTACGATGTATGTTCCTGGTCCACTTATCCCATTACGATTTTACCTTCGGAAATTTAAATGTTGTGTGAGGTATACTACCATAATTAGATTGTAGCTGGGAACACAACAACGATGCATTTCGACAATGCTTCACAGTATATATTTAGGTAAACGTTATCACCTTATGTTAAATACTCAACTAAAAACTAACTCGTTAGTCACTAATTGCCACTGTAATATGAATTACATTAATTCTTCAAACACACAAAGTAAACAAACACACACTTTACTCTGTAGATATAACCACAACATAACAAGCTGGGCCACGAGCGCCGCGATTTTTCCTGCAATCGATTCTCGTATTATGGTCTGAGTATTGGAGTTGGTGTTGACTTTTGCTAAGATTCACAATCTCTGCTATTTCCCGGTATCTTTTGTTCCTTTCATAGTGATAGATTACTACTTCTTGGTGAACAGTTGACGTACTTATTCTACGATGTTGTTTTGTCCACTGATAGACTTCACCTACGTTTGTATTGCGTTTCATTTATGCTGTCCGATTCTTTGTGTGTCGTAAACTCATGACGTAAACACGGTTGAATGAGAAAACTGTTAGTTTAGCCACAATTTCAACTTCTAAAATGGATATTCAAGCAAATGACTTTTGCTTAACACAAGGAGTACCTTGAGATTGATACACATAATCTATCCTGCTTTATAGAGCACTCTATAGTGATATGCAAAGTCTGTCCGATTATTTATGGGAGTCGGTGTATTTAGTGAGACAAAACTTAAAAAAAAAGCATCAGTGTTCTTATTTTTAAACTATACATTAGACATTTTAAAGCAAAACAGTCCACTTTTATAAGTTTTTGTTCAGAAGTACTAGGAGTTTTATTCTTTCGGGGTGAAGTTTACTTCTTTTTCTGTCACATATGTGTCCTACTGTGACAGAGAAAACTTTCTTGGGTTTTTAAATGCTCTCCTTGCGGTAATAATATTTCGATATTTTAAAATAAAAATTGCAGAATCACCAATGAAAAATTATCAAGCGTTGGATTTCGATACCATGCAAGTAGTGTCGAGGTGTTGAGTTTAACGTGGGCTTACTGTAGCAAATGCGTAAGTAATTGCCAACTGTAGTAAGGTTGTAAATGTCATTTTTGCTATATGCATTACTGCTATGTTAATATTTCACCTTTATGACGCATTTATTGCTATAAAATGCATATCTGCAGACGATATCTGAGGGTTAATATGTGAGGTTAGGTTTTTGTTGTTTCCGTAAGAATGAAACAACACACAATCGTCCTAAGAAATTATTTGTGTTTTTACAAATCTTACACTATTTACTGTCTAAAAACAATGGAATGGGTAGTGAGTTTTGGCCCAAGTCATACATTTAATTCTTTATTTACCTACTCGAACTTTGCTTTGAGTCCCATCTCGTCTACGAAGTACAGAACTTTTTGTGTGAGTGTGATACAAGATTGTGCATTATAATAGGGTAAACTGCTTCCTAAACCTATTGTAATCTTAGTGCCATAAGTGTTGTTGCTGCCTAGCTCCTTAAGGACAATGCTGTACTACACCAACCATGCTGCTAGTAGAGCTCTCTAATACGACATACATATTTTAATATACTCTAAACTCTTTATATATACCCAGCATTTCATTAATATCGTAGAGATGAGTGTTTGAATGGACATTTTAAACAGAAGTTAACCCGGGTCCATGTATTCGAACTTAAAAGATCTAGAACTAACTAACGCTACTGCTGCAAGAATTTTCGTGCTGTTAATATTGATGTTTTATTGTGTGTACTATTTTCTTATATATCAATTTTTATAGACGTTGCAAATAGAGTATATTTTTACCAAAACATAACACTATTTGTTATTTCTCCTTGAATGTCAGTTTCTACCTTACGCCCTTCCCTTTAGTCCATAGTTTCCCTCCTGATCCCCATCACTACGTTGCACTATGTCACAGCATCAAAACTTGGTAGGTATTCCCCTGTCCTGGGTTGGAACAATTGTCTATTTTAAGACACATTCTTACGAGGCTGGGTCAAAAAGTAATGCCTCCTATTTTTTTCCTTAAATAAGTAAGTTGTGTGAAAACTTTGATTTTGGCGCAATTCCTCCAACCTTCTTCTCCAATCCCCTGCAGTAGTAACTTCCTAAGTCAGCAGGTGGCAGCACTGCATCCTCTTGCAAAATAGCTTAAATCGACATTCGTATTAGACAGCGTTCTGTGATTGAATTTTTCACTGCAGAAGGTGAAACGCCAATTCACATTCACGAAAGGCTAAAAAATGTGTATGGTGATGCAACGGTGGATGTCAGCACTGTTAGACGATGGGTTCGTCGCTGTAACGAAGCTGAAGGGCAAACACCATTGGCAGATGAAAAGCGAAGCGGCAGGCCGGTGACTTCAGTGACTCTATGCAACTTTCATCGAGTCGATGATCGCCGGGTAACAACAGGTGAATTGTGTCGCATTACCTCCCTCAGTAAAGGCAGTGTGATGACGATTATTCAACAACTGGGTTACTCAAAAGTTTGTTCACGCTGGGTACCAAGAATGTTAACCGCCCAAAACAAAGAAACAAGGAAAACAATAGCCTCCGAACACTTGCAGCGCTTCAATTTGGAGGGAGAGAAGTTTCTGGAAAAATTGTTACTGGAGACGGAACGTGGGATCATTTTTTGAACCTGAATCAAAGAGGCAGTCAATGGAATGGCATCACATGTCGCAAAAAAAAAAAAAAAAAAAAAAAAAAAAAAAAAAAAAAAAAAAAAAAAAAGTTTAAAACTCAGCGGTCGGCAGGGAAAGTTATGACGACAGTGTTTCGGGATGCAGAGGGTGTGCTTATGATTGATTTTTTGGAGCAGGGATGCACAATAAATTCTGTCCAATACGTCCGAACTCTCAAATAGCTGAAAGTACGTCTTCGCCGAGTTCGCCCAACAAAAACTATGGCGGATGTTCTTCTTTTGCATGACAATGCAAGACCACACACCAGCCGTTACACCACTGCAGAAATTGAGAAATTGGGATGTCAAGTCTTACCTCACTGACCTGGCACCATCAGACTTTCATCTGTTCGGGCCACTAAAGGAAGCTCATCGTGGGATTCATTTTGAAGATGAGGAGGCTGTGAAAACGTCCGTGCGTCAATGTCTTAGGAAGCAAGACCGTGTGTTTTACCACACTGGAATACATGTCCTAGTTAAAAGGTGGACCATAACTGTAGAAAAGGACGGAGATTATATTGAATAGTGACAAATTAATCGTCAATGTTGTAGTTTTCAAGCTATGTACATTGGATTCAATTTTCTTGGCAATTAAAAGAGAAAAAAAATAGGAGACATTACTTTTTGACCCACCCTCGTAAAATGCACTGCTATCCCACGTGACATCTCATTACTACATATTGTTAATTGTCTGGTAACTCTACGCTCTATGTACCCTGTACTTATTTGAACATCATTTCATTCATCGTCTGATATGACTTAACATTGGAGCTTTTCTCTTATCCTGAAAGATGAATGGTAACTCTAAGCTCTATGTTCGCTGTACTCATTTGAACATCATTTCATTCATCGTCCGATATGACTTAACATTGGAGCTTTTCTCTTATCCTGAAAGATGAATGTCTGGTAACTCTAAGCTCTATGTACCCTGTACTTATTTGAACATCATTTCATTCATCGTCTGATATGATTTAACTATCTCTCCATCTCAGTCACCAATTTTTAAAGAATTAGAGGAAGAGAAAATGAATAATTTCCCAACCAATAACATTGCACGATAGAACAAGTCCTGGCTCACCTTTTACGTCCGAATGAAATGTACTAACACGAACATATTAGTTTAATTTGAAATAATTAGAAGTGAAAATACTCGAAACCACAGGACCTCAAAATTTCGTTTCAGCTGGCTCCAATCTCACGGCCTCCTTGAAGCATTTCTATCTCGGTGTATGTTTTCGTCCAGTGTTGGCTGGCTGAACGAGTCAAGGAAGGTAAGTAATATAAGTCATTAACTTTGTAGACGATCACAACATTTTCAGATGTAAAACTGAAAGTCCTTAACCCAAAACAGTTTCATGGTATGGAAGGTTAAACATGTATACAATTTTCAATCATGCGACAGTAAGCTTTGAAAAAAGAAAAGAGGAAAAAAGAGCATCTCAACATTACGGGAATATGTTTGCTCAAAAATATTAAAACAGTTGCTTCTTTGTTTGCCCCCGAACATAATTATTGCTTATAAATTCTGTGACACTGTTTATATTACTTTATAATGTTTAAGATTTGGAAATGTTAAGAAAAGTGTTAAAATGTTCGTATTTACACCTGGGCTATTATCAGCTAGTGAAAGATAAACAAAATACATAGTAGGCTATGGAATTTTAATGTGTGTAGAAACTAACGGTTTCTAACGGAACGGAAAATCAATCTTCATGAGTAAAGAAGATGAATATTCTCGGAAGTGAATGTGTAAGAAGAGCTATTACACAAATTATGTTATGTTTAGTGATTATTAAGTAAATTAGTATGAACAAAGAAGCTTCATAGTTATTATTTAGGCAAATCGGCAATAAAATATTAGATGGTCTAAAAGTAAAGATGGTATATTTTTCATTTTGGTGTTTTGGAATATTTATTGGGTTTCTTTGGTTGAGTAATGCTTTTTATAGGGTGTCATGCCTAGTCTTGCGTACATTGCGAGCATGTATCAGTCTTCAGTTGTTAATAAAGAATCACAAGATGGAGATAACAAGGTTTGAACTTACAGTACTTCTAAAACACTGCTGGAAACAAGATTATAAAGTCGCTGCCTCAGCTCGAAGGATGTGTAAAGTGGAAGGAGAAGGTGGTGTTAATGAGAGTGTGGCACAACGATGGTTCCAATGTTTCAACAAGGGAGACGAAAACACTAAAGATTTACCACGTTCTGGAAGACCTAAATTATGGAATTTGAGGATACACGCCAAGTTTTGCAAGAAAATTTAGAAAAAGTACTCTATGCTTTCAGAAGAACTTGGTGTATCAAAAGATACCATACATCGTCACATTAAAACATTTGGAAAATCTTACAGAAGCTGTAGATCTTACCTCGTGAACTGAACCTCAAGAGGCTGAACGTAAAGTGGATATCTGTCGTCAGCTTATTCGTAATCCCACGGATGATAGATTTGACAGGAGAATTGTCACTGGTCTTGTCTTCGATCAAGAGAGAACTGGCTGAATCAGCTGCCAACCGCGGACTGTCTGTCGTCACTGTGTACTTCTGGAACAAAGCTCCCTTTTGTGACTATTTTGTCCATTGTGATTATTAGTCTCGCTCATGCCATTATTAAGGGTCCGAAGAATACCTATTCAAACGAAGTTACTCCTTTTCAAGTGTTACTCCTTTAGAACTGTTGCTAAGAAAACCCCCTTTCTCTCGTGTCTTTTGTTACACAACTCAACTCAACTGTACGTGCATGCGTTTCACAAAGATACAAGATTTCTTTGAAAAACATTACGATGGTTTACTTATTGCATCCTTTAATTTCGGTATCAATGGCTACAAATAAATTACATCAGCATAATTTTGAAAACTAATCATAGTTCTATACAAACAAAAGCAAAATTAAAATTACAAAAGTAATTCAAAGCGAATTTTAGACGTATAAAAATTCCAACAATTAACCTGAAACGTAGAGAAATATATAAAATTGCGCAGGAACGTGGGCTCAAGTGAAATAAAATTATATTACAATATAGAATTTCTGAAAAATATCTCTAATGAATTTAATTAATATTTGCACAAATAAAATCTATATCCATCAACTGTAAGAGATAGACAAAATATTACTACACAAAACTATATCTTATTAAAACATACAATTTACACATACAGTCTACACTTTTGTGTAGACTGAAGCGTTTCCGAAGAGTTGCCTGTTATTTGTTTACATTTTCCAATACTTCTGTCAAATATCAAGTCGTTATTCATTTTTTTATCTCTTGGACGTACAAAGGCATGACAAAACATTTGACTATCACTACAGTTTACTATATTCTCTTGTAACTGCAAAAATATAATGTTTATCTTGAAGTAGATACAAGAGCAGAGAAAGTTACGTGAGTGTAAAATTGAGAGTTACACTGTTCGCGCGCGGACGGTGAGGTCTCTCTGAAATATTTTTTTTTATTCAGGGTGGTATTGAATTTTTTATGGAATAATTCTTCTTAAGTACGTAGAAGGGAAAATAAAAAATACGTGGTATATAAGAGAAGATGTTCAACATAAAATGGGAGGCTTAATTTTCGTTCGCTTGTTTCCATGGCAATGAACAAACAGGGCTTTTAAATTCGCGTTTGTTAATGGACAGTAAAGTCCTGCCTTGTTTTTGTTATGAACACAAAAGTACCGTTTCAAAGCCTCGAGCACGAAAAAAACACAAGAACTTATAAATTCATTTTTTGTGCTGTTTATTGCGCATGCGTGGGTGATATGAAAATCCCAAGAGTCTTGATACCTGGCGCGCACTATTACAGAAGTTATGAATATGTTACGGACCATAATCCTAACCGGCGACATATTGGAAGCTATCTCCATGTGGAAATTTCTGTTAAAAGAGGGAAGTGGAGAAAAGAAAAATATAAAGAGACCATAAGCCGTTTATATAATGCTCCTGTACTTCCACTCTCTCGGATCCCGTGCTGCAATATGAAGGAGCAAACACCTAAAGCTTAGCACAGCTCTTTTGAAAATTATCTTTCTCTTATTTTCACTGTCTGTTTAGTTTTGCTGTTCTTTTGTAGCCTCAGAATGTGGGCCATAACCTGAGAGCTGTAATCTCTTCTTTGTTTAGGGAGAGGTTAAAAGTCATATGCCGACAGTGTTAATTCTACTGAATTCATACCGTTATCTCAGAACATTCACCACATTTTTACACGGTGCCATTGTCGATTGCAGCATTTTGAAACGTTTATTTTACAGGTTTTAGATTCATGCTTTTAAATTCACTGATAAACTCCGAGGGCTGTTCAGTAAGGAATGATCATAATTTTTCGCACGAAAATTCAAACTTATTATATTGTTGATTAATTAGAGCCAACTGAAAAATTCAATGCCATGGCCGGGATTTGAACCACGGATCTACTGGTTTCCGTCCAGTTGCTCTACCCTTGAGCTACCATGGTCAACGTGGTCACCCATATACCGGAGTAATGTATTTAAAAGGATTAATTCTTTAAGGATTAATTCAATATAAATTTACATTATTATATTGTGTTACCTTAATGTGCAACAAACACGCCGTAGTAATTTCATTGTTGGTACTCCTGGTTCCCGCCTGTGAGAACCAGACAACTTCAGACATGTTCAGTATCGCCTACCGCTGCAATGGAAGTAACACGCGAGGAGCAATATCCGGCTTTGAAATTCTGCTTTCGTCTCAACAAATCTTCAATTGATGTCTATATAATGTTACAGGAGGCCTATGGAGAGTCTGTTCTTCCCTACAGCACAGCTCGAAGGTGGTTTAAAATGTTTAAAGAGGAGAGACAATCAATTTCAAAGGAAGGTGGACCCGGTGCTCCAGTTACTGCTCTTACGGAAGAAAACATCAACACTTCTGCTGCCATTGTGAGAGAGGATCATCGAATTACCTTCAGATCACTTTCTGAGATACTAAACATTCCATTGGGTGCCACCCACACGTTGGTGACACAAACATTACAAATGAGACGTGTTTGTGCGCGATGGGGGCCAAGACTGTTGATTCCCGAACACAAGAACATTCGCATGCAGTTAAAGTTGATGTTAGAGGAAGATTTGGAGTTTGTTTCAAACGTAATCATTGCTGATGAAACATGGCTACATCATTTTGATCCTGAGAGGAAACAGCAAAGCTCAGTGTGGAAATCTCCATCATCAACCCCCAAAAAAGCAAAAGTGGTTGCTTCTGCTGCAAAAGTTCTAGTCATCTCATTCTTTGATATTTATGGAATGGGTTATGAGCATGTTGTACCTGCACACACATCAGTAGCTGGACAATACTACAGGGATGTCCTGAAAACATTGCAAGTCCATATTAGGAGCAAAAGACCACATTTGCATGAAGCAGGCTGGATGCTGCACCATGATAATGCGCGGCCGCATATTGCCAATGTTGTTGCTGAATATCTTGCAAAAATCAACGTGAAGTGCATCCCTCACCCTCCCTATAGTCCAGATTTAGCCACATGTGACTTTTTTCTATTCCCTAACTTGAAGAAACGCCTTCGTGGGAGGCATTATCCATCATCAGAAGCAGCGGTGAAGGCTGCGGAGGCGAATTTGAAGGATCTCTCAAAGGTGGTTTCCAGCATGTCTTTGAAGACTGACAGAAACGCTGGGACAAGTGCATCGCATTCAGGGGAGACTATTTTGAGAAGGACCATCAAAACTGAGGATGAGTAAAGATACGTTGTCAAAAAGGAATAAAAAATAAAAATGATCATTCTTTATTGAACAACCCTCGTAACTTGAACGCATCTTGTATGTGCTCTAAGAAGGGCATTTCCGGAGGAAGGATGAGGTGAAAGTAGATAAAGGCCAGCAGTCCCTGCATTTTACCATTTGGTAACGCCCCGGTTGGCTTTCACAACCGGACTCCCACCAGCCGCGTTTCTTAATCGACCCACAAGGCCGGCGGAGACCGGGGTCCGTCCCGCCGGAGGAGGAAATGGTCATTCAGAGCGTATCATCCTGCCATGCAACGCCGTGACACTTTGTAAGAAACCACCAGATGCGACAAGATGTGAAATGATGACGGAGATGAAATGGAGGGGCGGGAAATTCGGTGGAGTTAATTAACCTACCCAGCATTCGTTTTGCAGCACCCGAAAAACCTCATGGTTCAGGTAGATCGGCCACGGAAATCGAACCAGCGCCTCCTGAAAGCGGAGCACAGATTAAACCGCCTGAGCCAATATGATCATGGTCGGCCGTGGTGACAGTGGACAGTCGACACAATGTAAAACAGAGAGAGATCGAGTTCAGAATGCAGGTTATTAATTATTGTATAACTCTACTCGGCCGCGGGAGCGTTTATTCGGTTCGCTTCACTCCCACAGGAAATTAATATCAACTATTTCCTCCAATTTCAATTATTTCCTGGGCGCGTTCCGCGGTTGTTCATTAAACACGACATTACAAACTTTTCCTTACGTTCCACGTACAGATAGCGTTTTACCAGTTCTCGGAATTAAAATGTGGAGCAATCTCTTTAAGTAGACAGCAATTTTACGTCGCTACATCTGACATGGATATTACTGTGTTACATTTATATATATTTATGTGAAATATGTATATTCTGTGTAGAATTAACCATTTGTTATTTGTTTAAATTATCCAATACTTATACATTTGTCAAATATCAAGTCGTTATTCATTTTTTTATCTCTTGTACATACAAAGACATGACAAAGTATTTGACTATGACTTAGTCTACCGTATTCCCTTGTAACTACAATAAAATAATGTTTATCTTGAAGTAAATAGAGCAATACGTGAAAATTTATTGTTCTTTCACACTGGCAGTTTGTATTTTGTTTTTGTAAGTTACATCCTCCAACGTTGAGTCATATCGGACGATGAATGAAATTGGTGAAATGATGCTCAGTGAGTCCGGGGTCCGTGGAGCTTAGAGTTACCCGACATTCATCTTTAAGCATAAGGGAAAACCCCGAAAAAACCTTATCCAGGTAACTCACCCTGACCGAGATTCGAACTCGGGACCTCTTGAACGTGAGGCAGTCACGCTACCAGCTACGATACCGAGGCGGGCTGGCAGTGCGTAGACTAAGATATGGACAGATAGAAATAGACTGAAAAATTCAATTCCATATCCGGGATTTGAACCACGGATCTTCTGGTCTCCGTCCAGCCGCTCTAACCATTGGGCTACTATGACCAACCTGCCGACATGACATTAAACTCTCCAACTGACTTGTGTTTTTCCCGGTAAACCACTTCTCACCAAGGCGGACCGGGTTCGATCCCAGGCGACCGCAAAGTGAGATTTGTGCTGGACAACACGGAGCTGGGCGGGTTTTCTTCGGGATCTCCGGTTTCCCCCGTCATCTCATTCCACCAGTGCTCAATCTTCATCTCATGTATCATCAGTGTCATCGCCTGCGGTGCCATATGTACTAAACGCGAGCGTTAAACACTACACATTTCATTTCATTTACCGGTAAACCACTTAGGAGATCTCATAAACACATGAGACTAACATTAATGCCGGCTTACTATGCTGTAAGTACTTTAAGGCCCGGGCTTTATAGTTAACCACTATTAGGTCAATTAATGCAAGTTAATTAGTCTTTCACACTGGCCGTGTGTAGGTTAAAGTATGAAAAGATAGAGTCAGACTGAAAAATTCAATGCCATAGCCGGAATTTGAACCACGGATCTTCTGGTTGCCGTCCAGCCGCTCTAAACCATTGAGCTAGTGTAAGTACGTGTAAGTACTGGAAATTAATCAAAGTAATGGAAATTAATTGTTGTTTCACACTAGCCGTGTATTAATTGACCTAATAGTGGTTAACTATAAAGCCCGGACCTTAAAGTACTTACAGCATAGTAAATCGCCATTAAGGTAGTTGTCTCATGTGTTTATGAGAACTCCTAGTGGTTTACCAGGAAAAACACGAGTCAGTTAGAGAATTTAATGTCATATCGGCACATTGGCCATAGTAGCTCAGTGGTTTAGAGCGGCTGGACGGAGACCAGAAGATCCGTAGTTCAAATCCCGGCTATGGCATTGAATTTATCAGTCTGACTCTATCTTTCCATAGAGCAATACGTGTTTGAGGAAGGGATTATAATTTTTATAGTTGTAAATAAATATATTTTAATGTCAAAGTGTAACTGTGGAATAAGAATGTAAGTTTCGACGCTATATGAGTGTCTACTGGCGCATACTGGTTTTACAAAACAGCTTTAGCTGAGTTGTGACTTGAATTCTCACCTTGGGCTATTATATTTATATAAATCTTTGAAAACAGCAGAAACAAATCAAAAGTAAACCTTTGGCACTATAGGAACTGTTCCGGAAATACATCAGTTGCATGAAAACCGTTAATTAAAACATAAGTTAGTGAACAGGTTGCTTCCTTTGGGTATATTGGGTGTAGAGGACATACTGTGTACATGAGGAGTCAAAGAAGATATAAACAAACCCACGTACAGCGCTCATTTACGGTTTGAATGACTTTCTGGTCCCGCGAGAAAGTATGAAGATCTAAAAGCGCACTTCATTTGTTATAAATCACAAACTATCGAGTTCTAGGCATAGTTCAGTGATGAAACTAAGTTAATTTGTAACTAAGCTAAGTTACGAAGTGTCGAATGGACAATAATATTAAAGTTCTGTGATAAATATCAATGAAGTGGTGAAATTAACATGCGGCGTGTCAGTTCCTTGTTTACAAATAAATATCCACAGTTGGTGAGGTTAGAACTGTCGACAAGAAGATACCAACTTAGATATTAAGTAAGTAGCAAGTAATTTATGTAAGTTGCATGTTACTTATATTTGTTTCGGATGAATATGCCCTTTTAATGGCCAAAAACACTTATTAAAGGTAGCAATAACTGTTCTGCTCATTACGAAAGTACGCGGAGTGATACTAACTGTAAAGAAATGGCAGCATCTTTCCATGTCTATATAAACTGTTTATTTTCCTTGCCAGCGCATTCTTGCGGTCGTAGTTTTAACTATTTCAACATATGACCATCGATATTCATTTGTTTCGTAAACATTTACTCTTTAATGTTCTTTAGTTATGTTAACACAAATATTGGCAGCTATTCCCTAAAAGAGTATCAGTTAATGTCATTTTGAAATTGCAGTTGGTTGTTTGAGCAATCACATTTGTAACGTGTAGTTCTAAACAAGATACTCGCGAATGAAGCAATGTTATTTTCTTTCAGATCATTTGCCAGCAGTATTACGCCACAACAGGAAATGTTGGACCGCTAAACGATGAGCGGTTTGCCCAGGAACATTGTCCTGTACGATGTTGGTAGCCATTGCGGGTTATGCGATTGGATGCGGTGGAAAATGTGAACCCTGGAGTAGATAGAAATGTAACTCCAGCTATTTGGATAGGGATGTAGCGGAATGTGAAATTCTAATACAAACGCAGAACAGAAGATTATGTTGGGGTTGTCAGAGAAGAAAACGAGAAAGGGAAAACTTCACACCACCCCCCCCCCACATCCCTTTCTTTTGGTTCCAAAGTAATATCGTAGACACGTTCACATACGTACAGCGTCTGTGTGTGCTTTCAACCAAGCGAGAGATAACAGTATTTGGCTCTTGAAATCCAATTCTATATCTGTTCGATAGTGTGGCTGGTATATAATACGTATTCTGTATAATCAGTTTGAATAAAAAAGGTGTGCGAAATGGTAAACTCTACACAAAAATGTATTTGACATAAATTGTGAGTTTTAACAAAAATGAGCAAGCACTACACAAATTTTAAATACTTTTTACAATATGTATATTAAAGCGAATTTCATTTATTGGCGTTATTATATGTATTTTCATTTTATGAGGAAGAATAAGATCAAGCCCTTCGGGAATGATTATTTTAATTCTTTTGGTTTATTACAATGATAAGATATATTATATTTTTAATTTTTAACCCCTTTATTAAATATTATGAAGATATATTAATTGTTACAAGTATAGTACATTTTAATATTCTGCAAAATCAAATTCTTCGTCTAATAAGCGGGGCTGTCAAAACTAAGAAGATTTTTATGATTAGAGAAAGAGTAATGTGGGCGTTGGAAAAACAAAAGAGTGACAACAAATCGACAAAAATTGTTGTATATCTGCAATTTTAGATGTTAGTTTTATTCGTGAATTAAAGCAAAAAATTAGCAAAAAAGCTGATGTTTACGGTTTATTAGGACAAATTTTAAGAGCTGTATATATTAATATAATTCTAGTCTTTAATGTTGCGTTGCAGAATAACTATCAAGGGAAATGTATCCAAACACAAGCACAACACCTTGCAACTTGAAACACAAGCAAGAATACTTTTATCAAAATTTTGTTCATAAATGTATTACTTTAATACACCTATGATGACAAATGAAGTCACAGTATCAACTGAATAAATCTACAATATCTGGCATAAAAAGTGAAAAAAGCATTATCAAGAATAATTAATTAAATTTAGCGGTAGTTCTATTTATAATGGCGTCCATTTTTGCTGACGTCGCACAGAGACGATATAAATCGTTAACCCTCAGTTCATGGGACAACTGAAGACACTTTTCACAGCGAATCCACTTGTCCGTTCGAAACAATTGACTGCAAAAACTGCACCGCCACCTTCACCAATGGGACAAGCTCTTTCTCAGAAGACATGATACACTGCGTTTTTAGTTTCAGAACCTTTTATGTCCCCTATCAGTCAGGTCTCCTAAAAGATTACGACACTTCCTGAAGGTACTGACAATGTTGATTACAGAAAAGTCACTGCCTTGATTGCTGTAGTCCAAATAAGGTGACATTTGACGTGTGAGGCTGTAACGTTGCCATGGCAACTCCAGCATCAGAATACCTTTCTCATTGTTACCATTGTATCACTATCTTCTGCTCTTCCTGGTCGTTAAATACTGGCTTCACTCTAATATTTGTAGAATAATGAAATACATTGTCCTCTGAAAGCTTGAAGTCTGCAAGATGACACTGTAAATTTTTCAAGCTTCTCGGGAAACTTTCTCATTAAGAGAATAAACTGCTTTACTGGTGGCATCTGCTTTGTGCTAATACTTCCGTAATACACCGGCAGACCGCAGCACTGACTGGCATAACTAGTAGTGTTGAGAAGAACATGTACTCTTTCATACGTAACAAATGATAAAGTGCAAATACCTTAAATTTCAACCAAATAAAAAATTGCTAGGAATTCTTTAATGCCGCACAAATGGCAATTGACATACGTCGCTTGCTTTTGAATCTTAGTTTTATACGTACCTAATTATATCTTTTGAATCTCCTATAGTTAATCCAGTGGTTAGGCGTGAGTTTCAAAGCGAGGGAAGCTCCAAATAATAATTTTCATTAAAATAAAAGAGAATAATGACTCAAAGAACTAAGGCTACTCTTTAGTCCTCTTTCTATTGTAGAGTGACACGTAGGTTCAGTAGCGAGGCATGACTTTCAAAGTGAGGGAAGATCCAAATAATAATTTTCATTAAAATAAGAGAGAATAATGACTCAAAGAACTAAGGCTACTCTTCAGTACTCTTTCTATTTTATAGTCACACGTAGGTCTAGTAGCGAATCGTGACTTTCAAAGCGAGGAAAGCTCCAAAATAATAATTTTAATTAAAATAAGAGGGAATAATGATTTAAAGAGCTAAGTCTACTCTTCAGCACCCTTTCTATTGTACAGTCACATGTAGGTCCAGTAGCGAGGCGTGACATTCAAATCGAGGAAATCTCCAAATAATAATTTTCATTAAAATAATAGAGAATAATGACTCAAAGAACTAAGACTACTCTTTAGTCCTCTTTCTATTGTAAAGTCACACGTAGGTCCAGTAACGAGGCGCGACTTTCAAAGCGAGGAAAGCTCCAAATAATAATTTTCATTAAAATAAGAGAGAATAATGACTCAAAGAACTAAGGCTACTCTTTAGTACTCTTTCTATTGTACAGTCACACGTAGGTCCAGTAGCGAGGCGTGACTTTCAAAGCGAGGGAAGCTCCAAATAATAATTTTCATTAAAATAAGAGAGAATAATGACTCAAAGAACTAAGGCTACTCTTTAGTACTCTTTCTATTGTACAGTCAGACGTAGGTCCAGTAGCGAGGCGTGACTTTCAAAGCGAGGGAAGCTCCAAATAATAATTTTCATTAAAATAAGAGAGAATAATGACTCAAAATCTAGGGCTACCCTTAAGTACTCTTTTTTTGTACAGGTTCTATACCCATTAGTCCTGGACTTGTAGGACCAAGACCCGGGCCTCTTTCACAAGGGAGTATCCGAGCTGTCCCAAAAGGCTCCCGGCGTCCTCCGTGGGGCTTTGCATAAGGCAAGACTTGGGTTACTAACAAGACCCCCCCCCCCATCTGGTCCAAGGACACAAGACGGGATGGAAGTGGATACGCCACTACGCGCGCCAACACCAAAATGGGAAGGCTACCGATATGTCCTCGCTGGGGCCGCCTAGTGATCTAGCACACCTTCTACTAGCTATGCTGGGTAGTATCCGGGAATATTAATGGCTTCGCTCAACCCCGTCCGGAGACGTTCCCGATCACCCACGGGTATCGGGAACCACTGCCCCCTCGAGACCAACCCAATCCGAACAAATCCCTGTCAGGGAGGGGCTCGAATGTTCGTCCCGAGGTTATTCTAGTAACGTCAGAGGTTTCACGAGGGCTAGGGGTCCGCTAAATACCAATCTACGTAAAATATTATTGCTAAGCTATTTAAATATACTTACAGTTGTGTTTAAAAGCGACACACCAAAGAAAAAACTAAACTTTTCTTAACACGCTACAGAGATTTCACGTGAGAAAATCTGTCAGTGATTCCTAACTATCGAAGAGTCGTGATTTATAATTATAAAAAATATATAAAGTTGCAGAGTAAATTCGCATTAATAAGAATGCAAATAATGTTGGACGTTTAGTTTATCCTTGAACCAGTGTCAGGTTTACCTCGCAACTAGTGTTTAAAAGAAGGATAAAATTCATTCTGTGCAAAGCAACTGTAAAGAAACTCACCTCCAGAACGCGACACTGTGTCAAAGAAAAGACTTAAAGATATCTTTTGTTTTGTCTGGGCTTCCGTTTCTAGCATTAAAAAGGAACTCATTAGCGAAAGTGCAAGAATCAAGACTTTGTACAGAAAACCAACCTAGATCAAGGAGTACAGAACTTTGTGTATGAAATTTGTAATGCCTCGGGTACCCAACAATACAGGAGAGCTCTGGAAAGCCCTGAAGGCTTTATTTACCGTAAAATACTTACTTCCACGCTTGTTTGTAACTGTTGTTTAATTGACCATGTGTTAAGTAGTTGCTATTTCAATATTTCACGAAACAATGAAGCTTTTGAGGTTATGAAAGGAATGTCAGTGTTACTAACACAGTCATGTTGTCATAATGTTTCTTTGGCGCAGAGAGAGAAATACTAATTCTATGAAACATAACGTTTTTAAATACAGAACATCAAAAATGCACACACTCTGTAAATAAACAATTAAATATACTGTAAAGCTATTACGTTTTATTCCACTAAGCATAAAACGTGTATGTGTATTACACAAACATACAAGGCCTCCTATTATAAACAAAGCAACAACCGACCACTGTTTTGTCTTTCTTTACCATGTATCTAGTAAAGTAAACAATGAAGCATAATACTGCATTTCAATAACAAATTCTATACCAAGAAAACTAAATTGTCTCAGTTAAATGCTTGTTTCAGTGCGTTTAATACATATTGGAGAAATATGTGATAAAGGGTAAAGTTTCTTTTCACTTCTAGCTTCAGTCAAAGTGGAATTCCTTTCCGTTTATAAGCAGAAATCCTGCAGAGCCGTAAATGTTTATAACAGTACATGACTCGGCAGTGCAACTGGACAGTGTCCATTCTCAAGGCGGTAAAAAGAAAGAATAACAAGGAATTCAATTTGGATTTTATGTTTTATCTCAAAGGAGTGAGAGAGCTGGAAGAACAGGACTGCAATAGCTCGAAGGAATTTAATAATAGAATGCTCTTGCCGCTTGTGATCAGTGGTCAAGTGCAGCTAAATTGACGTATTCCGACATGTAAAGACTAAATTATTAGTGAGGTTAGGTTTTGAAGCTTGGATGTTTTAAGTTTTAATCCACTTTTAACGATTTAATTTTGCAAATATTAAGATATAGTATATTCGTTTGAAGTTTCCTGAAGTACAATTTGAGACCTAAACATAACTTAAATAGCTACTTTGTCTTTTTCAAATGAATGTTATTTTGCCACGAAACTCATGATAAAATAATTTACAGCACTACTACGGATTTAGTTCATTCCGTGCATATATTAAGTTACATTTTTGTTTTATACCGGAATCTACTCTCTAGATTGTAAATGCACATCTCCAGGAAAGAATTAACTGCATTTTTGTTTAAGCTGCACAACCCAACCGTGGTTTAGAACATATGAAAGTATTACAGGGAGAAACGTATGCAGCAAAAATTCCCCTGGAACCTGTTGCATTAACATCCGTGTCATACGCTCCAATGACGCCATCTTCCGTTGAAAAAATAATTCTGCATAGAAATAGGGTTTCGTAATAATTTGAAACTTTTACACACAAAACGATGGATGCATATCTACACCAATACCAAAGCATAACCTATAAAACAAAACAAAAAATACGCTCCATATGCTGTTTATATTTCCTTCTACGTACTTGCATTTCAACCGCAAATACAGTACTGAGGGCTCCCGAATCCAGAAAAAATAATACCTCTGTGTGAATGTGTCGACAAGCAACTCAGAAAACAAAAAATTACTTGAGTGCCAGACTTATTTAAGTTAACGTACATAAAGAGTGTCAAGAAAAAACCTCTCTCAGAAGAAAGCAAATTATAATTAATATTTAAAATATTTTCATTTCAAATAAAATGGATATCTTAAAAGTTCTGGAATTTCTTTAGAAGTCCTCTTTATTCTGCATGACTTATGTATAACTGGTAAACTTTAAGAGATAGGCAAAATATTACTACACAACAAATATATATCTTGTTAAAACATACAATTTATGTCAAATACATTTTTGTGTAGAGTTAACAATTTCCGATATATTCCTATACTTTTGTCAAATATCAAGTTGTTATTCATATTTGTATCTCTTGTACATACAAAGACCTTACAAAACATTTGACTATCACTTAAAGTCTCTGTATTCCTTTGTAACTACAATAAGATAATCTTTATCTTGAAGTAGATAGTTTTTGTACAAGAGTAGAGAGTAGAGAATATTATGTGCGTGTAAATATTAACTTTGTTATGTATATTTTTCATCATGTGTACTTTATGTAGTAAATACCGTAAATAAATTTTACAAAACTAAGAAAAATGTATAATTTTTGGTCGATGGACTGATACATGAAACAAAACCTAATAAAACCTATTTTAAGTAGAAATTTCTATACTTAATTTAGTGAAACGTAGTGAAATTTTTAGTTCTAAGCTTCACAGGCATTTTCGCCTTGTGCCAACTTTGGTAGAAACTGTAGGATGATATACGATGGTCGACTGGTAAGTCCCTGCCTCAGTGACCCACTATGACGGATAGCAGCGTATAGTTTAACTCGAGACTAGCTTGTATCCATGGTTACAGGTCAATAGCTTGTTTAGTTTTTGAATGACAGCATTTTAAACAAGACAAGTGTAGGGGTTTCACGAAAATAGAGGTTTTGGAAAAACGAGCAGTGATTAAATACTTCCATTTAAAAGGCTTAACGCCTAAAGAAATCAAGGAGGTAATGGACAGTACATTGAGAGACTCTGTCCCTTCATATACAAAATTAAAAGGTTGGTTGTATAGTTTAAAATGGGACGTACGAGTACAAGTGATGTGCCTCGCTCTGGACGTCCTGTGGAAGTCACAACTACAGAGATCCTTGGAAAAATTCATCGTTTAGTACTGGAAGACCGTAGTTGTTTGAGATAACAGAGACTGTAAACATAAGAAAAGATCCTGGAGGTAATATTTTAAGTAATGTTTTATGTTTTCACAAGGTCTGTGCCGCGTTTGTTGAACCTGATCAAAAGTTGCTAAGAAAAACTGTTTCTGTTAAGAATTTGGAGCTCTACTGTAAAAATCCCAGTGAGACGACTTATTACCTCGGATGAAACTTGGATACATTACTACACTTCAGAAAGTAAATGGCAGTCAAAACAGAGGACTGCGCCAGGTGAACCAACTCCAAAACATGGCAAAATCAATTTTGTCAGCTATCAAGGTTATGACAAGTGTTTTCTGGGATGCATAAGGAATTATTTTTATTCATTCAACATCAAAATAAAATAATAGTTACCTTATCAATCTTATTACATATTTTTAAAATACTAGTAGTTGGACACTTCACGAAACAACGTTTTCGAAACATTCAAAATAGTTAAGTAGTTAAAACTATACATATACAACAGTACTTTCCCCAACTACAATGCCAATTGATACAAATAATAACAATAACAGTTATTATAATATGTTTTTGCCATATATGAAGAGAGCAAGATATGCTATACCCAACATAACCTCATAAAGTCGATAGATAACATAGTAAATAATATAAACAACTGACGCCTCTACCTTCGATAGTGTCTTTTTTCCTCTCTTCCCTTTAAGCGCCACACACTAATCTTGGAAAACAAATCATTGTGAATGGCTTTGTTTATTAACCAGGCAGTGTTTACGATAACTTTTATATGTGAATGGAGCATTACTCCCAGAAAATAAATGACAGTCAAAACAGAGGATTACGCCAGGTGAACATCTCCAAAAAAGGCAAAGTCAATTTTGTCAGCTAACAAGGTTATGGCCAGTGTTTTCTGGGAAGCACAGGGAATTTTGTTTATTGATTACTTGGAAAAGGGTAAAAGAATCACTGGTGACTACTACGCAAGGTTACTGCAACGTTTGAGTGATGAGGTGAAAAGAAAAAGACCTCATTTGGCAAAGAAACAAATCTTGTTTCTTCACGACAACTCTCCGGCCCATCATTCAGTCATTGGAATGCGAAAAATGCGCGAATTAAAGTTGGAATTGCTTGAACATTCACCCTATATACCAGATCTAGCACCCAGTGACTACCAACTGTTCCCTAACCTCAAAAGATGTCTCGGAGAACGAAGATTTCACAGCAACGAGGAGGTCATTGATGCGGTAAACGACTAGTTTTGAGAACCATGGTTGAGACTTACTAATCGACCCTCGTAGAAGCTCCCGCCTCATACGTTGGGAGTTTAATTTATATTAAAACGGACTCTAGGAACAAAAAATAATGTAATTATGCTAGAACTATCCTTGACAGTAGTTCTCGACCAAAAACAACGCAAACAGTAGATGATCAGTAAGGTCTGCTGAAGTAAGCAAGGCCTACTATTTGAAACTACGATACAAGGTAGGTCTAGTATAAGCACAGATTACAAAGTGTATCCTGCGGCTGCATGAGGCCATGGAATAATGAAACAGTCTGGTGGTTAGAGGAGATTCAAGGTTTACCACACTTTGAGGTGACGGGGCGAAATAATAACCATCAAACTACAAGATCCAACAGCACAAGTTACCAACAGAAGCTTCTAGACATTTGTAGCTGAGAACGAAAGTGCGGAGTTAGATCAGTTCGTGTGTTTTGCTCATGCACGCTGCTGTTTTCGAGAGTACATGGGCCGCTAGAGAATTATATATCAACACCTATTAAATTTTATGAAATATACATTAGTCCAATAGATTTCACAACGGTGGACTCTAGAGGCCCGGGAAAACAATGCGGACACATATAATGTCGTGCTGCAGTTTTTGATTACGTAATTATAAACCGAGCTTTGTCGCATATAGGTTTGTGTTGGCTTGCCGTGGCCTGCAGTACCTGACGAGAAGAAAATAGCGTTCTGTACACGAGGTTTTAGGCGCCATCTATATTGGGAGCTCTTAATTCTGAATAAGCTTGGTATAACTGATAAACTGTAAGAAAAAGCACAGAATCTTACTGTGTACAGTGAGCCAATTCTGAAATATAAATTTTCCAATAGTTATGCGTTGGTCAAATATTAAGTCGTTATTCATTTTTTTATCTCTTGGATATACAAAGACATGACAAAACATTTGACTGTCACTTAATGTCTAATTAAATAGTCCTAAATATAAACTGAGACAACACAATCTTTCATAATAACTCTTTTAACACGTCGACTTCCGCAAATACTAAAGCTTCTCTCCAATCGTTAATTCAGTCTCATTAGCAACCGTTCAGGTTTTAATGCACTCAAAATCATGGCCTACTTCACCTTCGTTCCAACACAATACGCTACCGAAAAGCTAATCAGGGTCGTCCGCGTTTATTTCATTATAACGATAGCAGGTTTGTAACATACAATTTGATGTTTTCCCTTTCTCAGATGGTAGTTCTGTATTTCCTTTAACGACCACATTGCATTTGGTGCAATAAGCGATGCTCGTGCTGCTGCAGAAGAAAACTGAATGAAATATGAGAGGAGCATTTTTAAGCCATTTGGAGTAGCTTCACGTAGGAGACTAGAAATAAACCGAATTCTGCACGAACGTACGTTAATGAGTCACGTAAAAGATATTTCGTATTCTCACTATAAAGGGTCGCCGGCGCATGAATACTAAAACACCCCGAGCTTAATTACAACACGTTCATATTGATTTTTACACTCGCGTTTATGAAGCGTTAAACATTTACCACATTCATACATTTTACTCCTTCTAAGATACGCAAATTACACTTCAAGACTTCCCAGTAAATACAAACTCACGTAAATCTATATATAAGTGAATTGACGTTTGTTACTCTCGCAAAAACTCAAGAACGCCTAAACCGATTTGCCTAATTTTGGTTTTGAAAGATTTGTTTAAGTCCAAGGAAGGTTAAAAAGGTGAGAAAAGAGAAACTGAAGTGACGATGCACCTGGTAATTAAATCAATGTAAAAGTAAATACACGCAAACTCTTACGGAACACATTCACCTTCCTTTATTTTCAACAAACAAAAGCATTCCAAACTATAAAGATATTCCACTCTTTGCCAAAGCCTACTAAGATATTTCACTTACCATATTTTATTAAAGGACGTTTATCATTTGTTATCAAAACTGAAATCTTTTTATGTAGCATGATGATATATCTTTGGAAAATTAGACACAAAATGAATTTCTGAACGTACTACAACACTAAAAATACTTGAGCACAGGGGATGAAATCCTGAAGTCACAATGGACCGGGTTATTAACTAAATATAAGTATATGTGTGCCTACAGACGCGAAATTTTACGGAACACATGCACCTTCTTTTATTTTCGATAAACAAAAGCATTACAAAGTACAAAGAACTGCACTCCTCGCCAAAGTCTACAAAGATATTTCACTTACCATATTTATAGTTTGTTATCAAGACTGAAATGATTTATCTTGATCCCGCGTATTCCGATGATTTCAAACCTTTTGTTTTTAAGCGTGGAATTTTCCTGTCCCTTTTATGGATAACTGTTACATCGCGTATACGCGCATCGGAAAACTATCATCTTATAAACTTATGCACCTAAAAGAAGGTTATTTATGAGTAAACTTTCAGTTGATTATCTTAATAGTAGCTGTGTTGTATTCAAACTTAACCCCCAATTGCGGAATAAATAGCTAACTCTTCCGAATTTGTTTTACGAAAGCTGTTCAATAAAGAATGATCACAATTGTTTTGACCACTTACCTTTACTCATCCTCATAATTTTGATGGTCCTTCTCAAAATAGTCTCCCCTGAATGCGATGCACTTGTCCCAGCGTTTCTGCCAGTCTTCAGAGACATGCTGGAAAACATTTTTGAGAGATCCTTCAAAATCGCCTCCGCAGCCTTCACCACTGCTTCTGATGATGGATAATGCCTCCCACGAAGACGTTTCTTCAAGTAAGTGAATAGAAAAAAGTCACATGGCGCTAAATCCGGACTGTAGGGAGGGTGAGTGATGCACTTCACGTTTATTTTTGCAAGATATTAAGCAACAGCATTGGTAATATGCGGCCGCGCATTATCGTGGTGCAGCATCCACCCTGCTTCACGGAAATGTCGTCTTTTGCGCCTGATATAGACTTGCAATGTTTTCAGGACACCCCTGTAGTATTGTCCAGTTATTGATGTGTGTGCAGGTACAACATGCTGATAAACCATTCCATGAATATCAAAGAATGAGATGACCATAACTTTCCCAGCAGAAGCAACCACCTTTGCTTTTTGGGGTTTGGTGTTGAAGGAGATTTCCACACTGAGCTTTGCTGTTTGCTTTCAGGATCAAAATGGTGTAGCCAAGTTTCATCAGCAGTGATTACGTTTGAAAGAAACTCCGGATCTTCCTCTAACATCAACTTTAACTGCATGTTACCTCCATTGGAGCGGTGGGCGATACTGAACATGTCTGAACTTGCCTGGTTCTCACAGGAAAAACCAGGTGTACCAACAATGAAACTACTACGGTGTGTTTGTTTCACATTAAGCTAACAGAATATAATAAGATTGAATTTTGGTGCGAAAAATTATGACCAGCCCTCGTAGTTATATAGATCAGTTAGGACAACTTTTATTGGCTGTACGAAGTTAGCCGCGTCAGCTAGTTAAACATTTTGTAGTTGCAAGGGAATACAGTAAATTTTAAGCGATAGTCAAATGTTTTGTCATGTCTTTGCACGTACAAGAGATAAAAAAATGAATAACGACTTGATATTTGACAAACGTATAAGTACTGGAAAATTTAAAGAAATAAGAAGGGATATTTCGCATAAATTTTATATTTTAACAAGATATACATTTGTTTTGTACTAATATTTTGTCTATATCTTACAGTTTATCAGTTATACAAAAGTCATTCAGAATAAAGAGAACTTCTGAGTACATTCCCAGAAAATTCAAGATATACATTTGTTTTATTCAGAATAAAGAGAACTTCTAAGGAAGTTTTTCGAAAATTCAAATTATTCATTTTATTTGTAATGAATAAGCTTAAGAAGGTTTTTGAAATGTTTTAGTGAAGTTTTGTAAACTATTGCACAGTAATTATTCTTTTCCATGCAAACATATTTTATGTATATTCGAAATTTGCGTGTTCCATAGAGGTAGAAATAGTAATCATACAAGTTGTACACAAATATAATCATTTGTAATAAAAACTTCACTTATTTTAAAGAAATTTTAATTTTTTTGTTGCTTCACTGTTGCTAGCTTCATTTTGTACATAATTCATACAAGTTGACTGTAAGTTACAAGAAAGACTCCCATGATGTACTGCAGTGACAGTTGACTGTTGTCATTTCACTCGCTACACAATAAATTGTATATGCGATATTCAAATGTTTTTTGCAGATAATTCTTCAAGCATTTTAACTCACTAGTTCACGTGTGACTTGAACGTTGATGTTAAGTGTAAGGTACAGTAAGAGAATTGTAGTTTGTTATATTGTAGACGTTTTTTAGCTGGCAGTGTTTTGTCTATTACTTTAAAGATTCATTGTCCAAATGAGTAATGTTCCATATAACTATACAAAATTACTGAATATAAATAAAGTTAAAAATGGGTTTGATTATAATATTAGTTATATAAATAGAACTATAGCCTAATGTAAATCCAAAGTATATTTTTTAAATAATTATATTCACTGATATGAAACAAATCTGTCCGAGAGTTATGTAGTTGGTATCACATTTGTTTGTTGTGAATTAACAGCAGACTTGTAGCATCATAAACTTTGTACATAACAGACATGTCTAAAATTAGCTGACATAAAAAATTATTAAAGATCATAAACAACAAATAAATTGTATTTAAATATGAGATTTACATCCCACTACATTTCCTGTAGATCCATAATCAAAGCAACATATCAAAACCTTTCCCAGTTAAAAGAAAGTTCAATTTTTAAAGGTTCTATGACAGTTGAAGGCAGAAAGTCTTTCGAGTAACGACAGTCCTCCCTCACTTGTTTCTGTGGCTGAGTGGTCAGCATGCCGGCTTCGTAATTCGGAGTTCCGGGTTCGCTTCCTCAGCCAGGGGTTTTATATTTTTTAACAATTTTTTTTCAAAATATATTTCAAAATTTTGGCATCAGGAACATTCTTTAGACTCTGTAGGTCACGAATCAGTTAAAATTTTTGTCCTAACCTTACTGGTAGTCAAGTTACAGCCGTTTAAAGTTGGCAGTTGTAAACTTTGACACGCCATAAAACGAAAATGAATAGGAATTTTGAAAAACTAAGACCGGAATCGTAATCCTGGTATTCGAAACTATAAGTATACCAAATTTCATCAAAATCGGAGATGATAATTTCCAAAATTCCCGGCTCGAGGCCGGATTTGGCCGTTTTCTGAAAAATAAAATCATTAATAAATAGGTTTCTGGATTAAATTTTGAAAATATCATAAAACCAACAAATCGGCAAAAAAAATTAGCTTTCCGTAAAAAATTTGTCGGCGACTGTATCTTTATTCGTTCAGAAGTTATACACGTTTAAAGTTTTGAAAAGAGCTCAAAAATTGAAGATAAAATGATTAAAGATCATAAACAACAAATAAATTGTATTTAAATATGAGATTTGCATCCCACTACATTTCCTGTAGATCCATAATCAAAGTAACATGATATCAAAACCTTTCCCAGTTAAAAGAAAATTCAATTTTTAAAGGTTCTATAACAGTTGAAGGCAGAAAGTCTCTCGAGTAACGTCAGCCCTCCCTCACTTGTTTATTTGGCTGAGTGGTCAGCATACCGGCTTCGTAATTCGGAGTTCCGGGTTCGCTTCCCCAGCCAGGGGTTTTATTTTTTTTAACAATTATTTCAAAAATAGATTTCAAAATTTTTGCATCAGGGATATTCTTTGGGCTCTGCAGGTCACGAATCAGTTTAAATTTTTGTCCTAACCTTCCTGGTAGTCAAGTTACAGCCGTCTAAAGTCGGCAGTCTTAAACTTTGACACGTCATAAAACGAAAATAAATAGGAATTTTGAAAAACTAAGACGGGATTCGTGATCCTGGGGTTCTAAACTATAAGTATACCAAATTTCATCAAAATCTGTGATGATAATTTCCAAAATTCCCGGCTGAAGGCCGGAATTGGCCGTTTTCTGAAAAATAAAATCATTAATATATCGGTTTCTAGATGACATTTTGGAAATTTCAAAAAACCAAAAAATCGGCAAAAAAATTAGCTTTGCGTAAAAAATGTGTCGGCGACTGTATCTTTATTCGTTCAGAAGTTATTCGCATTTAAAGTTTTGAAAACAGCTCAAAAATTGAAGTCTTAAGCAAGGGCAAATTTTTGGATTCCAAAAAAAATTTTGAGTTAGAAATGTCATCTGAAAGCTGAAGACGAGCTGAATCCAGTCCCGTTTTTAGATTTTTGATATCTCAATTAATTAAGGAGCTATGACGTAAAACGTAATCCAGTTACTCCAGCAAAAAGAGTAAAATTTAGCCGTACAAGCTGGCGAATACTTGGTATTGAAGCATAGAATTATGTAGGGACAAAATCTTGTAGAGGCAGCATGGCTTGAACCCGGAACCGCTACGTGCCAGCCAGCGCTTTTATCCACTCGGCTATATAGCAGTTGACAATGATGCTCAATTGTCTGTGCTTATAAGTTTCATTTTCACTGTTAATGTAAACAATTAACTGAATAACTGAGACATACGAACGTACCTTCTTGTGAGCTGTTCCTTAGCCGAATGGTTAGCGTAGTAGCTTAGTGGTCCAAAGGGTCGCAGGTTCCATTCTTGGTGCCGCTTAATAGGTTTTTAAATCTTTACTGCCATCTAAAAGCATAACATAAATTTAAAATTAAAAGGCACCTTTGTCAGAGCTGTTCCTTAGCCGAATGGTTAAGGTAGTGGCTAGTGGTCCAAAGGGTCGCAGGTTCCATTCTTGGTGCCGCTTAATAGGTTTTTAAGTCTTTACAGTCGTCTAAAAGCATAACATAAATTTAAAATTAAAAGGCACATTTGTCAGAGCTGTTCCTTAGCCGAATGGTTAAGGTAGTGGCTAGTGGTCCAAAGGGTCGCAGGTTCCATTCTTGGTGCCGCTTAATAGGTTTTTAAGTCTTTACAGTCGTCTAAAAGCATAACATAAATTTCAAATTAAAAGGCACATTTGTCAGAACTGTTCCTTAGCCGAATGGTTAAGGTAGTGGCTAGTGATCCTAAGGGTCGCAGGTTCCATTCTTGGTGCCGCTTAATAGGTTTTTAAGTCTTTACAGCCGTCTAAAAGCATAACATAAATTTAAAATTAAAAGGCACATTTGTCAGAACTGTTCCTTAGCCGAATGGTTAAGGTAGTGGCTAGTGGTCCAAAGGGTCGTAGGTTCCATTCTTGGTGCCGCTTAATAGGTTTTTAAGTCTTTACAGTCGTCTAAAAGCATAACATAAATTTAAAATTAAAAGGCACATTTGTCAGAACTGTTCCTTAGCCGAATGGTTAAGGTAGTGGCTAGTGGTCCAAAGGGTCGCAGGTTCCATTCTTGGTGCCGCTTAATAGGTTTTTAAATCTTTACAGCTGTTTAAAACCATAACATAAATTAAAAATTAAAAGATATATTTGGCAATGCTGTACCTTAGCCGAATGGTTAAGGTAGTCGCTAGTGGTCCAAAGGGTCGCAGGTTCGATTCTTGATGCCACAGAAGAGGTTTTTTAAGCTTTACAGCCGTCTAAATCCATATCATAAATGTAGGGCATTTATGTGCTTACTCTATGGTATGTCGCTCTAAAGTTCAGTGGGCAATGTCCACGAGTATATGAATGGAATAAAAACTCTCTTCTCCGAGACTCGAACCTTTGACTTCTGCACAGTAAGAAGTCGGGTTAAACATTCAGCTATACTGTAGTTGACCTGAAAAATTTTTGTATCTTTATTACAACTTGGAGAAAAAACACGTAAAGATTCGAACCCAGGCCTCTTGCACCAAAATCAGCGACTCTAACCACTACGCCACGACTGGCTTTTGTTAGTCTTTCTTTTAATTTTAAATTTATGTTCTGTTTTTATACGGCTGTAAAGATTAAAAACCTATTTTGCGCCGCTAGGAATCGAACCTGCGACCCTTTCTACCGGTACGCAGTACCTTAACCACTCAGCCAATGAACAGCTCTGATAAATGTAACTTTTAATTTTAAATTTATGTTATGGTTTTAGACTAATGTAAAGATCTAAAAACTGGTTTTGCGGCATTAGAATCGAACCTGCGACCCTTTGGATTGCTAGCTACTACGTTAACCATTCGGCTAAAGAACAGCTCTGACAAACATGACCTTTAATTTTATATTTATGTTATATTTTTAGACAGCTGCAAAGATTTAAAAACCTATTTTGCAGCATTAAGGATCGAACCTACGACCCTTTGGATTGCTAGCTACTACGTTAACCATTCGGCTAAAGAACAGCTGTGACAAACGAGATCTTTAATTTTATATTTTTTTTTTCAGACGGCTGCAAAGATTTAAAAACCTATTTTGTACCACTAAGAATCGAACCTGCGACCCTTTGGATTGCTAGCTACTACGTTAACCATTCGGATAAGGAACAGCTCTCACAAACGTGCCTTTTAATTTTATATATATTTTTTTATTTTTTTAGACGGCTGCAAAGATTTAAAAGCCTATTTTGCAGCATTAAGGATCGAACCTACGGCCCTTTGGATTGCTAGCTACTACGTTATCCATTCGGCTAAAGAACAGCTCTGACAAACGTGCCTTTTAATTTTATATTTTTTTAATTTTTTTTTTAGACGGCTGCAAAGATTTAAAAACCTATTATGCAGCATTAAGGATCGAACCTACTACCCTTTGGATTGCTAGCTACTATGTTAGCCATTCGGCTAAAGAACAGTTCTGACAACCGTGGCTTTTAATTTTATATTTTTTTATTTTTTTTCAGACGGCTGCAAAGATTTAAAAACCTATTTTGCAGCATTAAGGATCGAACCTACGACCCTTTGGATTGCTAGCTACTACGTTAACCACTCGGCTAAAGAACAGTTCTGACAAACGTGCCTTTTAATTTTATATTTTTTTAAAAATTTTTTAGACGGCTGCAAAGATTTAAAAACCTATTTTGCAGCATTAAGGATCGAACCTACTACCCTTTGGATAGCTAGCTACTACGTTAACCATTCGGATAAGGAACAGCTCTGACAAACGTGCCTTTTAATTTTATATATTTTTTTTATTTTTTTTAGACGGCTGCAAAGATTTAAAAACCTGTTTTGCAGCATTAAGGATCGAACCTACTACCCTTTGGATTGCTAGCTACTATGTTAGCCATTCAGCTAAGGAACAGTTCTGACAAACGTCCCTTTTAATTTTATATTTTGTTTTATTTTTTTTATACGGCTGCAAAGATTTAAAAACCTATTTTGCAGCATTAAGGATCGAACCTACGACCCTTTAGATTGCTAGCTACTACGTTAAACAATCGGCTAAGGAACAGTGCTGACAAACGTGCCTTTTAATTTTATATTTATATTATACCTTTAGATGGCTGCAAAGATTTAAAAACCTATTAAGCGGCACCAAGAATGGAACCCGCGACCCTTTGGACCACTAGCTACTACGCTAACCATTCGGCTAAGGAACAGCTCACAAGAAGGTACGTTCGTATGTCTCAGTTATTCAGTTGTTTACATTAACAGTGAAAATGAGACTTATAAGCACAGACAATTGAGCATCACTGGCAACTGCTATATAGCCGAGTGGATAAAAGCGCTGGCTGGCACGTAGCGGTTCCGGGTTCAAGCCGCGCTGTCTCTACAAGATTTTGTCCCTACATAATTCTATGCTTCAATACCAAGTATTCACCAGCTTGTACGGCTAAATTTTACTCGTTTTGCTGGAGTAACTGGATTACGTTTTACGTCATAGCTCCTTAATTAATTGAGATATCAAAAATCTAAAAACGGGACTAGATTCAGCTCGTCTTCAGCTTTCAGATGACATTTCTAACTAAAAATTTTTTTTGGAATCCAAAAATATGCCCTTGCTAAAGACTCCAATTTTTGAGCTCTTTTCAGAACTTTAAACGTGAATTACTCCTGAACGAATAAAGATACAGTCGCCGACACATTTTTTACGCAAAGCTAATTTTTTTGCCGATTTTTTGGTTTTTTGAAATTTCCAAAATGTCATCTAGAAATCGATATATTAATGATTTTATTTTTCAGAAAACGGCCAAAACCGGCCTCCAGCCGAGAATTTTGGAAATTATCATCACCGATTTTGATGAAATTTGGTATACTTATAGTTTAGAACCCCAGGATCACGAATCCGGTCTTAGTTTTTCAAAATTCCTATTTATTTTCGTTTTATGACGTGTCAAAGTTTAAGACTGCCAACTTTAAACGGCTGTAACTTGACTACCAGTAAGGTTAGGACAAAAATTTAAACTGATTCATGACCTACAGAGTCTAAAGAATGTTCCTGATGCAAAAATTTTGAAATCTATTTTTGAAATAATTGTTAAAAAAAAATAAAACCCCTGGCTGGGGAAGCGAACCCGGAACTCCGAATTACGAAGCCGGTATGCTGACCACTCAGCCAAATAAACAAGTGAAGGAAGGCTGATAATACTTGAGAGACCTTCTGCCTTCAACTGTTGTAGAAACTGTTAAAAATTGAACTTTCTTTTAACTGGGAAAGGTGGGATACAAACTGAAAATTACAAACTTAATTCAAATGTATTTGTGATTTATGATCGAAAAAAGTGTACATAGAACTTTTCACATAATCCAGGCTAACTAGAAGCCTTTAGGTTAAATCATTAGGGCAATATCACACAATGTTTAGTAATTTTGCAATCATATGGCAATTTGGTGTGTTTTTGTAAACCTTTGATAATTCAACTTCCTTTGATATGCATTTTACATTTCATCTAGCTCTTTTTGAGATTTATTTCTCATTATTACCAAGGCTGTTCAATAAAGAATGATCACAGTCTTTTCCCCACAACGTACCTTTACTCATCCTCAAAATTTTGATGGTCCTTCTCAAAATAGTCTCCCCTGAAAGGCTTGCACTTATCCCAGCGTTTCTGCCAGTCTTCAAAGACATGCTGGAAACCATTTTTGACAGATCCTTCAAAATCGCCTCCGCAGCCTTCACCACTGCTTCTGATTATGGATAATGCCTCCCACGAAGGCGTTTCTTCAAGTGAGAGAATAGAAAAAACTCACACGGGGCTAAATCCGGACTATAAGGAGGGTAACGGATGTACTTCACGTTTATTTTTACAATATATTCAGCAACAACATTGACAATATGCGGCCGTGCATTATCATGGTGCAGCATCCAGCCTGCTTCACGTAAATGTGGTCTTTTGTGCCTGATATGGACTTGCAATGTTTTCAGGTCATCCCTGTAGTGTAGTCCAGTTACTGATGTGTGTGCAGGTACAACATGCTGATAAACCATTCCATGAATATCAAAGAATGAGATGACCATAACTTTCCCAGCAGAAGCAACAACTTTTGCTTTTTTGGGGGGTTGGTGATGAAGGAGATTTCCACACTGAGCTTTGCTGTTTGCTCTCAGGATCAAAATGATGTAGCCAAGTTTCATCAGCAGTAATTACGTTTGAAAGAAACTCCGGATTTTCCTCTAACATCAACTTTAACTGCAATGCGAATGTTCTTTTGTTCGGGAATCAACAGTCTTGGAACCCATCGCGCACAAACACGTCTCATGTGTAATGTTTCTGTCATCAACGTGAGGGTGTCACCCAAAGAAATGTTCAGTATTTCAGAAAGTAATCTTAAGGTAATTCGTCGATCCTCTCTCACAATGGCAGCAGCAGTGCTGATGTTTTCTTAGGTAAAAGCAGTAACTGGAGCAACGGGTCCACCTTCCTGTGAAATTAATTGTCTCCCCTCTTTAAACATGTTAAACCACCTTCGAGCTGTGCTGTAGGGAAGAACAGACTCTCCATAGGCGTCCTGTAACATTGTATAGGCCTCAACTGAAGATTTGTTGAGACGAAAGCAGAATTTCAAAGCCGCATATTGTTCCTCGCGTGTTACCTCCATTGCAGCGGTAGGCCATACTGAACATGTCTGAATTTGCCTGTTTCTCACAGGCGGGAACCAGGAGTACCAACAATGAAACTACTACGGCGTGTTTGTTTAACGTTAAGCTAACAGAATATAACAAGGTTGAACTTTAGAGCGATAAATTATAACCGTAAAAAACATTATGGTCGTTCTTTATTGAACAGTCCCCGTATTTCTCCAGTTGAACCATATATTTAGGCTTAACCTCATTATTATGCCCTTATATCAGTATAATAATTGTTATTTAAAATTATAAACTATTAGCAATAATAATATGAAATAGCATTTGGTTACTTTGTAAGCCTGGATAACTTGTTCAAAATTATTTTAATGAAAACCAACCCTTGGCTTACGTCCAGTAGCGAAGCGTGCAATGAAACGCTGTAACAGTTGAATACCTATGTGTGACTATACAATCGAAAGAGTACTAAAGAGTAGCCTTAATTCTTTGAGTCATTCTCTCTGATTTTAATGAAAATTATTATTTGTAGCTTACCTCGCTTTGAAAGTCACGCCTCGCTACTGGACCTACGTGTTACTGTACAATAGAAAGAGTACTAAAGAGTAGCCTTAGTTCTTTGAGTCATTATTCTCTCTTATTTTAATGAAAATTATTATTTGTAGCTTCCCTCGCTTTGAAAGTCACGCCTCGCTACTGGACCTACGTGTTACTGTACAATAGAAAGAGTACTAAAGAGTAGCCTTAGTTCTTTGAGTCATTATTCTCTCTTATTTTAATGAAAATTATTATTTGTAGCTTACCTCGCTTTGAAAGTCACGCCTCGCTACTGGACCTACGTGTGACTGTACAATAGAAAGAGTACTAAAGAGTAGCCTTAATTCTTTGAGTCATTATTCTCTCTGATTTTAATGAAAATTATTATTTGTAGCTTACCTCACTTTGAAAGTCACACCTCGCTACTGTACCTACGTGTGACTGTACAATAGAAAGAGTACTAAAGAGTAGCCTTAGTTCTTTGAGTCATTATTCTCTCTTATTTTAATGAAAATTATTATTTGTAGCTTCGCTCACTTTGAAAGTCACACCTCGCTACAGGACCTGCGTGTGACTGTACAATAGAAAGAGTACTAAAGAGTAGTCTTAGTTCTTTGAGTCATTATTCTCTCTTATTTTAATAAAAATTATTATTAGGAGCTTCCCTCGCTTTTAAAGTCACACCTCGCTGCTGGACCTACACGTGACTGAACAATAGAAAGGGTATTAAAGAGTAGCCTTAGTCCTTTGAATCATTATTCTCTCTTATTTTAATGAAAATTATTATTAGGAGCTTCCCTCACGTTGAAGGTCACGCCTCACTACTGGACCTACGTGTGACTGTACAATAGAAAGAGTACTAAAGAGTAGCCTTAGTTCTTTGAGTCATTATTCTCTCTTATTTTAATGAAAATTATTATTAGGAGCTTCCCTCACTTTGAAAGTCACACCTCGCTACTGGACCTACGTGTGACTGTACAATAGAAAGAGTACTAAAGAGTAGCCTTAGTTCTTTGAGTCATTATTCTCTCTTATTTTAATGAAAATTATTATTTGTGGCTTACCTCGCTTTGAAAGTCACACCTCGCTACTGGGCCTACGTGTGACTGTACAATAGAAAGAGTACTAAAGAGCAGCCTTAGTTCTTTGAGTCATTATTCTCTCTTATTTTAATGAAAATTATTATTTGTAGCTTCGCTCGCTTTGAAAGTCACCCCTCGCCACTGGACCTACGTGTGACTGTACAATAGAAAGAGCACTAAAGGGTATCGTTAGCTCTTTGAGTCATTATTCTCTCTTATTTTAATGAAAATTATTATTTGGAGCTTCCCTCGCTTTGAAAGTCACGCCTCGCTACTTGACCTACGTGTGACTGTACAATAGAAAGGGTACTAAAGAGTATCGTTAGCTCTTTGAGTCATTATTTTCTCTTATTATAATGGAAATTATTATTTGGAGCTTCCCTCGCTTTGAAAGTCACGCCTCGCTACTTGACCTACGTGTGACTGTACAATAGAAAGAGCACTGAAGGGTAGCCTTAGTTCTTTGAGTCATTATTTTCTCTTATTATAATGGAAATTATTATTTGGAGCTTCTCTCGCTTTGAAAGTCACACCTCGACACTGCATTGCTCTATCTGCCTCAAGATAAGCATTATGTTGGAGTAATTAGTGATATTCAAATTTTTCAAATTGCCTAACTCGAAGCGAAAATTGGACTCACCTATGTTGAATTTTCAAAAATGTTCTAAAAAGTTCTGTTTATTCTGAATGACTTTTGTATAGCTGGTAAATTGACAAAATATTACTTCACAAATATGTGGATCTTGTGAAAACATAAAAGTTATGTCCGATGTATTTTTATGTAGAGTTAATCATTTCCGAGACATTCCTTATTTGTTTCGAATACTATACTTTTGTGAAATATCAAGTCGTTATTCATTTTTTATCTCTTTGACATACAAAGATATCACAAACATTTGACTATCACCTAAAGTCTATTGTATTTCCTTGTAACTACAATAAGATAATCTTTATCTTGAAATAGAGCAATAAAATCTGCAAGATGTCTCATTATTGTTCCTTCGTTTTGCGCTTCTTCTGCACCTTTTCTCCTTTTTACCAATGATTAATGATGCGGTATAATTTGCACGTTTATCTCGAGCACAGATTCAACTCAACGCAGACTGAGATTTGTATCAGTGAATCTTTCAGCACTTACCATTTGACAAATCAAGAATTCACCAATTATTTTCATATTTGCCCGTTTGTAGTATATTTTAAACGACTTGCTCAATGTTTTCCCTTCCTTTTTTGTCCTTTCAACACGCCATTTATAATGTTTGGGATTTCGATTAACCTCCAACGTTAAGTCATATCGGACGATGAATGAAATTATTTTCAATTAAGTACAGGGTACATAGAGCTTAGAGTTAGATAGATAGTTTTATTCACCTTAGGAATATACAATATTCATGGCTTCGTCAAATTTGTACCCATAAAAATAATACATTTCTTGTGAGTAATACAATTATGAATAATACAATAGTAATTAAATAATACAATAGTAGTTAAATAATACAATAATGATTAAAGTAATTCAGTAGTAATTAACAGAATAATAATGCAAATAGTAATTAAGAATAATGCAACTTAGGTCACATAATAGTTTAATGTATTACATTTTTAAGAACTAGGCTGTAAGAGACATAATTTTTACCAAAAAAAATCAATATTTACTTTATTATTTAATTTTACTTCTTAGAAGCTCATCTGTTGTCTGTGACATTACTTTTAGTAGGATATTTTTTACAGCTTTTCTGAATATTACAAGTATCACCTCCGAAGTTGCACAGGTATTTATTCACAAACATCATTTTAGGAAGCATTGATATGTTGATCATGTTTTAAGTACTCTTCCACTGAATAATAGCAATCTTCTCTTAAAAATGATTTTACAGACAGTTTAAACCTTTTTTCCGATGTTATACTTTTAATGCCATCGGGTAGTTTGTTATATAATAATACTGCTTTATGTTCAAAGCTATGTGTGAATAAAGTTGTATTGTGGGTAATGGAAGTATTTTTAGTAGTTTAAAATATGGTTTACAGCTGGTGGTGAAAGGAATATTTACTATATAACGAATAGCCCTTTTCTGCAGTCTAAATATTTTTGATACATCTTTAGCATTTCCCCAGCTAAGTATACCATAAGACATTACAGAATGAAAATAAGCAAAATAAATAATTCTCAACACATTTGTGTTTACAGACTCCCTCATTGATTTAATAACGAACGTAATTCTGCTTAGTTTCGATTCTAGTTGCTGAATTTGTTTTTCCCATTTTAAATGTTCATCTAACCATATTCCTAGAAATTTGGTATTTGATTCATAGAGTAGTGATTTAGTGATTTATTCCCTAAATATATACTTGGGAATTGAGCAGTGTTATTTAGTTTGTGGTGAAAGCCTATAGCTACTGATTTTTCTTCATTTATTTTTAGTTTATTTTTTAAAAACCAATTGACAATTTTTGTATTGAAAGTATTATTATAGCTTAATACCTCATTCGAGATTTTCCCAGTCATTAATATGCTGGTATCATCGGCAAAGAGTGTCAAATTGAGACAAAGAGTGTCAAATTGACAGACATTCATCTTTCAGGACGAGGAAAACTCCCAGAAAAATTTCCCTGACCGAGATTTGAACTCGGGACTTGATTAAACAGAGGTAAAAAATGCTACCCGCACAGTACGGATGTTGAAAAGTGTTGTAGATTTATCTACTACCTATAAATTCGCAGAGGAGGTGAAACATTTTCAACTTCTGCACCGGATTCACATTTACGCTCTCCGGGACACTATTTGGTTAAAATCTTGGTCCTAGCTTTACTAATATGAAATTGAAACTCTCTAATGTAGCGTTTGGCAAACTCTGGCACGTCATAAAACGAAAATGTATACAACTTTCAAGCAATCAAAGTCATTTGCCGGGTTTGAAGGTAATAGCATATTATTTTTCGGCATTAGTCATTTGTGTACTAGGCCACCTCAGAGCTTATCTGTTAATATCTCTGTTTTTGAACCATACTACACATTATTGTCTAAGCTTAGATATATGGCGGAGTAATAGACACCTTACTAACAATAAATGACATCTCGGACTCAGAGGTAGGGAGTTGCGCGTTACATGAGCAAGTTGGTAGCCCTTTCTGTTTGTTTACATTGTATCGAGTTGATATTTCACTACTATTTCTGCCCAGAATGACAATCTCTGTTAGTGTAGCATTTTTATGTAACAAAGACATTACTTACCTGTCTTAACCATCCTTGAACTGTTTTATTTCTGTAATACGAGAAAACAGACCTAACACCAAGAAACACAACACTAGAGTTCAGTAGTTGTACTCGTATCCGACAGAGTGCAGCATGAGTGTTGGTCCTACATTCGATTAAAGAATCAAATGTGTAAATGCCACGTTATTTAAAACTCAACCGTAATGAATAAAATTGCTTCAGCGGTCATGAGAAACAAACCATTGAAAATTGAAAATCAAAACAGGGGAAAGGGTTTCAAATCAATTTGGGTGAGTAAAGCGATATATTTGTTACCAACATTTATAAAATTGGAATAATTTATAAGCAAGAAAACTGAAAAAAATTTGAAAATCAGTGCCCAGTATAGTGCACTAATACTTGGCATTGTTATGCAGTTAGTTCTGGTAGAGGAATCTCATATTTGGATCCCGCTGTTGCAATTTTATCAGAATCGATTATCTAGATCCAGCGCGTGATGTAATAGTTAATGCATTTACCACTTGGGAGTGCTTTCCTTTGGTCGAGAACTTGTTTAAACTGAAATTCTGAATCTCTGTTTTTCATTTGTTACTGGAATTTTGAAGCTTTCCGCCAGAAATCTGGTAGACGAGCGGTCTGGAAATGTGTTTTGGTACATAAAATGTGTAAGGATCTTAGAACCATAGAGACCTAAAGCAGAATATCGTGAATTTTGAGATTTTAGCGTATATGTATGTTACTGGCATTTGCCAACCTGTGTCAACCAACTGTAGCTGGGATTTAGGTCCTCTTTGATTTAATGTAACATTCATAGGTAGCTCTCGTTTGTTTTTCCTGATAACCAGATACATAAGGACCCAAAGCTTAAAACATCATTTTGTTTGCTCTCGCTGTTCAATTTTTTTTTTCTCTTTTTCCAACATAAGTTATTCTTTACATCGCGTTTCGCAAATATTACTTTGTAATGGAAATCCTGCTTTTGTTCTTTAGTCCTTGATGGTTCTCGGCGCCTTACTTATTTGTCACAAACTACTTACCTTTTAAGAACATTGATGAAAAATTTCCTCATAATTCAAGAGATAGTTCTGTAAACGTTGTTTACACCTTCAGTTATTCTCTTCGTTGTCATAGTTACGGTCGCTAGATGTAGTATTCGTTGCCTAGATGTTGATAGCTTCTATTTGCTTTACGTATTACATGTTTTGGTACGCCTAAAGCTAAAATATATAGAAAAGGCTGTTTGGTTTTTGTGTGTTTAGGGGAATGATTCTGTATTTCTGATGTTACTCAAGACCTTCGGATTTGGTAGATCTCGAAAAACTGTGTGTTTGGCCTATTTTCATTATAAAGGAAACTTATATCTTTTATTATTCACAAGTTTGCCATTTTAGGAATGGAAGGAATTGTTTTATAAATAAATAGAACACGTACTTTATTTATTGATTGCTATAACGTTGAGAAAATTGCAAATACAATAATTCACAATTACAATCTATGTATAGATACTCTCAATAACAGCAGAAAATTCATTGTTGACGCTATAATAACACTGAATGTTGAGGTACACACTTCAAATTGGTGTAATTCAATGATCCTGGCTAAGGAATAGTTCATCTGTTTCGTTTCTTCTAATTACAACTAAATGTTTAAGGAGGCAAGGATTTATAAACTATCCACAAGTACATTCACATAATTAAGCGATACTTTTGTTACTGAAAAGTAGGTCTTTTACTGTTAGACATGAATAATCTCTGTGAAGAGTCGAATTATCTCTACCAGAGTCAATATAGCAGGTCAAACAGAAGAATAAAGATAAAAATTGCGAGACAAAAGAGGAACGCCTACTCTAATATAGCGTCAAAGACATGACCTATTATAATCTGTGACTATCGATTATGTCGTCCTATGTTAATTTTTCTTTAGTTTTATGCTAAAATCGCTTCCTCGCAAATATTCCCAACACTTTTTGAACTGAACCATTTCTTAAAACAAATATTCTTTGTCATAAATTACAGATGACTTTTGTGGCAGCAAAATAAGATTAGCAATTGGAGTTTCTTCTCGAATTTCTTCAGGTATAAAACTTTGGTCGTCTGAATCACTCATTTTGACATACAGTTTACCATTTGTTACTTTTGTATCATAATAGTTATAATACTTCGCTATCCAAAGCCTCCAATATTAACTTACACCTAATGGAAACATCTTTTGTAAAAGAATTTTTAATATTTTTACAACTCAAGACGATTTTTTCTTAGATAACGGATAAAATTACCTTTAGGACTAGCGAGGTTTGATGTTATCTTCGGCGCTAACGCTTCGGCCGTTATATTTTCTCACTCGCTAATATACATTAGCTTTATCTCGCAAGTCCCATAATATTTACATATTACTGTTCTCCAACAAATACACTAGGTGATAAATGTATAATATAAACAAACAGAAAACAATTAAGAACACATTTAAATGGAAGATAATAAAAGACAAGTATATAACACGATAACTAACAGATACAATAACATTAAATAAGATGGATAACAATTGAAAAGTGAGGTTAGATATGCGAGGATAGATTATGATCAGTGGTGTTATGAGAAAAATAGAGGATATACTTTGAATTAGTGAGAAAAGTTGCTATCTTCTGAATCAGTAAGTAGGATGTCTTGAGGCAGTTTTCTGTTCAATCTGGTCCTTTCGAAGTTTCGTCGTCCAATGTCATAGGTCACAGCGCCTGGTACTTCGGATAATCTAACGAAGAATGTCTTTGATATCAATTTTAAGTACAGATGTATGGGAAGATGGAGTTGATCATTTCTGATGAACCACGGAGCCTTTGTAATACTGCTGAGAAATTTGTTTTGTATAACCTGAAGTCGATGAATGTCCACCCCATACAGGAGCAGCGTAAGAAATTATGGGGCGTGTGAGACTTGTAAATCAATAATTATTACATATTTCACAAAATTAAGCAAACACATCTTAAAGTACTTACCTGTTCTAACAGGATTGTACATTACTAACCTTTCTTTGTCAAATAAACTTCTATTTTAAAATGTTTAACCGTTACTGGTAGGTTTCAAATTGTTCAAGAGGTTTGATAGCGTCCGAACACGTTTCCTTACCTTTTCTGTAGATCTAATAGCAGGCTGGGCCTTAGTGATGATCCTAAAGTACACAGCTACTGGACTTATTCTGTACTTATCTTCTTATCGTCGAGAAATTTCAATTATTTCATGTACTAAACTTAGGAAGTTGCGTCTTTTGAGGTTACTTTATAAACACCGGGAAAGAGTTGAATCTCGTTGGTAGCGATCGTCACTTTTATGATTGTAACATGGAGTAAATAACGTATTTATCTGAATAGCATATACAAAAACTATTTTAAATTTTATTCCTTTGTTATTCATTTATTTGGAAGTACTTATAAGAATTTACTACAAAACAAATATTACATTAAATTATAAAAGAAGGGTTAACGTGTGCAGCAAACACAGTGGTACATTTTTTATTTATTTTCTCTCGCGGTTATATTTTCATCTGTCATTGTGTAGGTATAAATCGCATCATTGAAATGTAAAATTTGTAATTTATCTGCGACATTGTACCCGGCAGCGAGACATATATATGCAGTGCTTGATGGTTTTTCAATACCCGATTAAAAATTCCCAGTGAAATAAAAAAAGTATATATTTTTGTGGTGTGATTTAATACGAAGATACTCTAGCGTGTTATTGGTTCTTTTGTTTCCATTGTCGAGCGACCACTGGTGCGTGCAATGCTTCCGCATATCCAAAATAATAACTAAATGGAAAGGAGGACGCAATTAAAACAAAAGAATATTGCCGCGCATGTGCAAGCAGCGAGCCGTGAGTACTTCAAACACTTCATCATAAATCGCTTTTATTTCTGAAACAGCCAATGAAGCAACTTAAATTGTGTGTACGTTTAAATAAGCACTGGAAAAAAATTGTAATGAAAGTTGAATTTGGGAGATACATTCGATGTAGGATGTTTTATAATATGCTACTATACGAGGGTAGGCTGATAAGTCCCGAGCCTCAGACAGAGATGGCAGCACTGGGTCAGTTACCTATTTACCTCTAGACTAACTTGTATCCATAGTTACAGATCAATAAATTGTTTAGTTTTTTATTGAAAACATTTTAAACAAGATAAGTGTGGAGGTTTCACGAAAATATAAGATTTGGAAAACGAACAGTGATTTAATAATTCCATTTGAAAGACTTAACGCCTAAAGAAGTCAAGGAGGAAATGGACAGTACATTGAAAGACTCTGTCCCTTCATATACAATAATTAAAAGGTTAGTTGTAGAGTTTAAAATGGGACGTACGAGCACTAGTCATGAGCCTCGCTCTGGACGTCCTGTGGAAGTCACAACTCCAGAGATCAATGAAAAAATTCATCGTTTATTACTGGAAAACCACAGATTAAAGTTGTTTGAGATAGCAGAGGCTGTAAAGATATCAAAAGAACGTGCAGGTTATTTTAAGTAATGTTTTGGGCTTTCAAAAATCTGCACCGCGTTTTTTGACACCTGATCAAAATTTGCAAAGAAAAACCTTTTCTGTTAAGAATTTGGAGCTCTACCGTAAAAATCCCAGTGAATTTTTGAGACGACTTATTACCATGGATGTAACTTGGATACAACACTGCACTCCAGTAAGTAAATCACAGTCAAAACAGTTGACTGCGACAGCTGAACCAACTCCAAAAAAAGGCAGAGTAAATTTTGTCAGATAACAAAGTTATGGTGGGTGTTTTCTGGGATGCACGGGGAATTTAGTTTATTCATTCATCATCAAAATAAAACAATCACCTTATCAATCATATTACATATTTTTAAAATACTAGACGTTGGACATTTCAAAAAACCACTTTTTCGAAACATTGAAAATAACTTAGTAGTGAAAACTATACATATACAACAGTACTTTTCCCAACTTCAATGACAGTTGATGCAAATAATAATATCTTATACCCAACATAACCTCACAAAGTCGACAGATAACATAGTAAATAATATAAACAACTGACGCCTCTACCTTCGATAGTGTCTTTTTTCCTCTCTCTTTTCTTTAAACGCCAAACACTCATCATTATAGGCATTATTACCAGAAAATTCAACATAGTTTAACGGTTTTGAGAAAATGAAAATGTTTTGGAAAATTTCCTACGTAAGGCGTTTTTGTGCCGTATCTCGGATAAAAGTTTATGGACCTTTCTTTTTTGGTAATCCTACTGTAACTGACATTTCTTACCTTGATACACTAGAGCAATGGCTCTTCCTTCAGTTGGAATAAAATGGGCCAGGGAACTTCATTTTCCAGCAAGATGGTGCTACACCTCACTGGCATAACGAAGTACGCGATTGGTTGAAGGTCGCTGTACCCAAGCGCTGGATAGCCTGCAAGGGCCCCAATGTCAGGGGTTGCTATGCATGGCCTCCACGATCTCCTGACCTGGGTGTGTAGCAGTTCGGCATATTAGCAATTGGGCACACAGGTAATTATCTAGGTTTCAGGGGGAGGGAGTTGTTTTTCCGGTTTAATTATGAAGGTCATTTTCATCAGCTGGTACTCGACTAGTGCAAGTTGTAGTGGTTTCTTCCTTCTCCGTATTGTCAATAGATGGCGTGATGTACTTGTCAAAGATGTCCGGTGGTGGAGTTTCAAAATTCATGACTCTATGACGATTTTTGTTAATGAAGATTTTTTCCCATACGGAAAGGTCTATGGGGTGATTAACGTATTTTATTAGAGATGTTTCCAAATTGATGTCATGTCTAGTATTCAAAAAATGAAAAGCCACTGCTGATTTTTCTGTTTCACCATTTTTGATGTTTCTCATATGTTCTTTAGTTCTGATGTTAATATTTCTTTTTGTTTTTCCTATATAAATTTTAGGGCAAGTTTCACATTTGATCTCATAGATTCCTGGTTTTTCTTTGGTATTGATTGAATTTTTGCGAGGGCATTTTAACAAATTTCTGATATTAAACCTATTTTGAGGTGCAAGAGTTATGTTGTGTTTTGAGAAGATTTTTTGGAATTTTTTATAGGCTGATGGGTGGAAGGTGATTTTTTTTAAAAAGTTTTTTTCTCTTTTTCTCCTGTAGGTTCTAGGGTGGTGGTTTCTTTTATTTTCTTAGCTTTGTTGAGTGTGTTAACTGTTTTGTCTGCTAAATTTGGGTTGAAACCGTTGGATATAGCTACTTTTTTTATGTGTAGGTATTCTTCTTGATAATCTTCTCTGTTTAGTGGAAAGTTGATCATCCGAAAGATTAAACTGTTGAAAATGGCATGTTGGTGTTGTTTTGGGTTGAAACTGTTGTTCTTGATGTAATTATCTGTGTGTGTCGGTTTCCTGTAAATACCAAATGTGAGTTTGTTGTTCATTTTTTTGATCTTGATGTCCAAAAAGGGGGGCACACCATCCTCTTCTGTTTCCAATCTAAATTTTATAGCTGGATTTTGTATATTCAAAAGTTTAAGACTATCTTGTATGAGTTTTTTAGGTACTATTGCAAAAATGTTGTCAACATAGCGATACCACACTCTGAAATAATTTGGAAAATTTTTTGTGATATGTGTTTCAAAAGCACTCATAAATAAATCTGCCAAGATGTAATACATGAAAATACATGTAAGTTAAATTATGGACCAAGAAAACAGCTGGCTAAGCATCTCTTAAAACAGAGTTTCAACAAAATAATAAAAATGACCATGAACAATTAACACTGCTGTGCCTCTCTTAATCCCCAATACCTGAAATATGTTTGGCTGGTTGATCCGTGTGCCCAATTGCTAATGTGCCCAATTGCTACAGATTCCCTGACCTAACGCCATGCGATTTTTACCTTTGGGGCTTCATCAAAGATCGTGTATACGTGCCTCCACTACGAGCTGACCTCCCTGAAGTAAGAAACCGGATTGTAGCAGCTGTTGCTACAATTACTGAATATACACTTATCAACGTTTGGGAAGAACTCGGCTATAGACTTGATCTGTGCCGTGTGACAAAGGATAGTCACATTGAACATTTATAAGGTTCTTGGTAAAACTGTTTTGAGTTGCTTTTTCATTTCACATATCATTTATAACTGTAAGTTGAAAGTAATAAATATTATAAGGAGTTAAAACCCCGATATTTATATACACCCTGTATTATATGCTGTAGCTTTGCTAAACACTTTGTTGTCGAGGCCCAAGATGTGATAAATTTGGCCAAGTTACAGCAGAACATTCATCAAGGCCCCCTGTAATGTATTGTGCCATAATGGGGCACATAACATTAACAAATGATGTACGTATTTTGTGCTAAAGGTGTTCCCAAGCATTTATAGCTGTCACTGGTGTGAATATACAACATTACTAATGATTTACACCAGCCTACAATACTTCTATGTTTGTTCTATGCGTTTTATTTTGAGTTTAATACTAGATATCATTATACATGCACGATGTTCACTGTTCTCTCAGAGCACGGTACGAAGGGGTACCGCAGAGCGGGCAATCTCAACAAATTACATACCCAAATATTTGTCATCTACAGGGAAGGTACAAATACCTTGAAATGTTTATTGTTAAAATTGCTATATCAGACAACCTGGGTAAAAAGGCTACCTAGATAAGATTTTTCCCTTATCGTGAAAAACGAATATCTGATAAATCTAAGCTCTATGTACCCTGTACTTATTTGAGCATCATTTCATTCATCGTCCGATATGACTTAACGTTGGAGGTTTTCTCTTATCCTGAAAGGTGAACGTCTGCTAACTCTAAGCTCAATGTACCCTGAACTCATTTGAACATAATCTCATTCATCGTTCGATATAACTTAACGTTGGAGGTTTTCTCTTATTCTGAAAGATGAGTGTCTGGTAACTCTAAGCTCTATGTACCCTGTACTTATTTGAACATCATTTCATTCATCGTCCGATATGACTTAACGTTGGAGGTTTTCCCTTATCCTGAAAGATGAATGTCTGCTAACTCTAAGCTCTATGTACCCTGTACTCATTTGAACATCATTTCATTCATCGTCCGATATGACTTAACGTTGGAGGTTTTCTCTTATCCTGAAAGATGAATGTCTGCTAACTCTAAGCTCTATGTACCCTGTACTTATTTGAACATCATTTCATTCATCGTCCGATATGACTTAACGTTGGAGGTTTTCTCTTATCCTGAAAGATGAATGTCTGGTAACTCTAAGCTCTATGTACCCTGTATTTATTTGAACATCATTTCATTCATCGTCCGATATGACTTAACGTTGTAGGTTTTCCCTTATCCTGAAAGATGAATGTCTGGTAACTCTAAGCTCTATGTACCCTGTATTTATTTGAACATCATTTCATTCATCGTCCGATATGACTTAACGTTGTAGGTTTTCTCTTATCCTGAAAGATGAATGTCTGGTAACTCTAAGCTCTATGTACCCTGTACTTATTTGAACATCATTTCATTCATCGTCCGATATGACTTAACGTTGGAGGTTTTCCCTTATCCTGAAAGATGAATGTCCGGTAACTCTAAGCTCTATGTACCCTGTATTTATTTGAACATCATTTCATTCATCGTCCGATATGACTTAACGTTGTAGGTTTTCTCTTATCCTGAAAGATGAATGTCTGGTAACTCTAAGCACTATTATCAATTTACATATGTATATGTTGACAATTGCAGGTTTGCAGGAGACGTCACGCAGTCCACCGTCTAGCCACAACACACCGAACGCCGTGCCCTGGATCTGTCACCTGGAACAATTGAAAGGTAAATGACAGAAAGTTATGGTAAATTGAACTACTGACCCTGGAAAGTTAAGAAACTTAAACAAATTAAATTTAAAATCTCATAGTACTCACATAACTTCCTCTACTCTTGTGCAATCACTGTATCTACTTCAAGATAAACATTATCTTATTGTATTTACAGGGGAATACAGTAGACTAAGTGATAATCAAATGTTTTGTAATGTCTTTGTATGTCCAAGATATAAAAAAGAGAATATCGACTTGATATTTAACAAAAGAATCAGAGAACTGAGGACATTATCTGAAAATCCAAGACACGGAAATTCTATAACACAGATTCTGTGTAATCGGAAAGTAAATGCCGAAACGATTACGTTTTGTTTTAAAGAGGGTTTACTGTACTAGTTAGAATGGCCAAGAGTCAAACCGCAGTCATTCATCCTCAGTTAGATATACAAACACTTGATTCACATCTTTGAGAACAAATAACGGTCTAATTTCAAAACAATTTCTGTTCCTACTGGTTTTTGTTTAATTTCGAGGTCTTTTTTACGTTATTGAAGCAGCGAGGTTGTTTCTGAGGCACAAACAGCCCTTCTCCGCGCTCCAGGCCATTCAAAAGAACTACGTCCTATCTTTTTGTTGAACCATATTTCTGCTCGGGCAATGAAAAGAGTTTTGACCTCTCACAAACACGCGCGTGCCCTCTTTCTGCTGCTCTGTGAACCGGCCCACCTTCAAGTCTCCCTTACGCGTATATAACAAGTGGCCACGAATTCGAGTATCTCTGGCCAGGCCGTTTGCTTGCTCGTTTGACCTTTCCAATACTTATAGCTTACTCAAACGTCAAGTCGTTATTCATTTTTTTTTTATCTCTTGGACATACAAAAATATTACAAAATATTTGAGTACCACTTGAAGTCTACTGTAACTTCAATGAGATGTTTGTCTTGAAGTAACTACAGTGTTTGTACAAGAATAGAGTTATACATTCATTTCTGAGTAATCAGTGACGAGGCATGACTTTTAAAGCGAGGGAAGCTCCAAATAATAATTTTCATTAAAATAAGAGAGAATGACTCAAAGAACTAAGACTACTCTTTAGTACTCTTTCTATTGTAAAGTCACACGTAGGTCCAGTAGCGAGGTGTGACTTTCAAAGCGAGGGAAGCTCCAAATAATAATTTTTATTAAAACAAGAGAGAATCATGACTCAAAGAACTAAGGCTACTCTTTAGTACTCTTTCTATTGTACAGTCACACGTAGGTCCAGTAGCGAGCTGTGACTTTCAAAGCGAGGGAAGCTCCAAATAATAATTTTCATTAAAATAAAAGAAAATAATGACCCAAAGAACTAAGACTACTCTTTGGTACTCTTTCTATTGTACAGCCACACGTAGATCCAGTAGCGAGGCGCGACTTTCAAAGTGAGGGATGCCCCAAATAATAATTTACACAAAATAAGAGAGAATAATGACTCAAAGAACTGAGGCTACTCTTTAGTACTCTTTCTATTGTACAGTCACACGTAGGTCCAGTAGCGAGGCGTGACTTTCAAAGCGAGGGAAGCTCCAAATAATAATTTTCATTAAAATAAGAGAGAATAATGACTCAAAGAACTAAGGCTACTCTTTAGTACTCTTTCTATTGTACAGTCACACGTAGGTCCAGTGGCGAGGCGTGACTTTCAAAGCGAGGGAAGCTCCAAATAATAATTTTCATTAAAATAAGAGAGAATAATGACTCAAAGAACTAAGGCTACTCTTTAGTACTCTTTCTATTGTACAGTCACACGTAGGTCCAGTAGCGAGGCGTGACTTTCAAAGCGAGGGAAGCTCCAAATAATAATTTTCATTAAAATAAGAGAGAACAATGACTCAAAGAACTAAGGGTACTCTTTAGTACTCTTTCTGTTGTACAGTCACACGTAGGTCCAGTAGTGAGCTGTGACTTTCAAAGCGAGGGAAGCTCCAAATAATAATTTTTATTAAAACAAGAGAGAATCATGACTCAAAGAACTAAGGCTACTCTTTAGTACTCTTTCTATTGTACAGTCACACGTAGGTCCAGTAGCGAGCTGTGACTTTCAAAGCGAGGGAAGCTCCAAATAATAATTTTCATTAAAATAAAAGAAAATAATGACCCAAAGAACTAAGACTACTCTTTGGTACTCTTTCTATTGTACAGCCACACGTAGATCCAGTAGCGAGGCGCGACTTTCAAAGTGAGGGATGCCCCAAATAATAATTTACATAAAATAAGAGAGAATAATGACTCAAAGAACTGAGGCTACCCTTTAGTACTCTTTCTATTGTGCAATCACACGTAGGTCCAGTGGCGAGGCGTGACTTTCAAAGCGAGGGAAGCTCCAAATAATTTTCATTAAAATAAGAGAGAATAATGACCCAAAGAACTAAGACTACTCTTTAGTACTCTTTCTATTGTACAGTCACACGTAGGTCCAGTAGCGAGGCGTGACTTTCAAAGCGAGGGAAGCTCCAAATAATAATTTTCATTAAAATAAGAGAGAATAATGACTCAAAGAACTAAGGCTACTCTTTAGTACTCTTTCTATTGTACAGTCACACGTAGGTCCAGTGGCGAGGCGTGACTTTCAAAGCGAGGGAAGCTCCAAATAATAATTTTCATTAAAATAAGAGAGAATAATGACTCAAAGAACTAAGGCTACTCTTTAGTACTCTTTCTATTGTACAGTCACACGTAGGTCCAGTAGCGAGGCGTGACTTTCAAAGCGAGGGAAGCTCCAAATAATAATTTTCATTAAAATAAGAGAGAACAATGACTCAAAGAACTAAGGGTACTCTTTAGTACTCTTTCTGTTGTACAGTCACACGTAGGTCCAGTAGTGAGCTGTGACTTTCAAAGCGAGGGAAGCTCCAAATAATAATTTTCATTAAAATAAGAGAGATTAATGACCCAAAGAACTAAGACTACTCTTTAGTACTCTTTCTATTGTACAGTCATACGTAGGTCTAGTACCGAGGCGTGACTTTCAAAGCGAGGGAAGCTCCAAATAATAATTTTCATTAAAATAAGAGAGAATAATGACTCAAAGAACTAAGGCTACTCTTTAGTACTCTTTCTATTGTACAGTCACACGTAGGTCCAGTGGCGAGGCGTGACTTTCAAAGCGAGGGAAGCTCCAAATAATAATTTTCATTAAAATAAGAGAGAATAATGACTCAAAGAACTAAGGCTACTCTTTAGTACTCTTTCTATTGTACGGTCACGCGTAGGTCCAGTAGCGAGCTGTGACTTTCAAAGCGAGGGAAGCTCCAAAAAATAATTTTCATTAAAATAAGAGATTAATGACCCAAAGAACTAAGGCTACTCTTTAGTACTCTTTCTATTGTACCGTCACACGTAGTTCCAGTAGCGAGGCGCGACTTTCAGAGCGAGGGAAGCCCCAAATAATAATTTACATTAAAATAAGAGAGAATAATGACTCAAAGAACTAAGACTACCCTTTGGTATTCTTTCTGTTGTACAGTCACACGTACATCCAGTAGCGAGGTGTGACTTTTAAAGCGAGAGAAGCTGCAAATAATAATTTTCATTAAAATAAGAGAGATGATGACTCAAAGAACTAAGGCTACTATTTAGTAGTCTTTCTATTGTACAGTCACTCGTAGGTCAAGTCGCGAGGTGTGACTTTTAAAGCGAGAGAAGCAGCAAATAATAATTTTCATTCAAATAAGAGAGAATAATGACTCAAAGAACTAAGGCTACTTTTAGTACTCTTTCTATTGTACAGTTACACGTAGCTCCAGTAGCGAGGTCTGACTTTCAAACCGAGGAAAGCTCTACCGAGCAGAGCAGCAAAAGGAGCAATAGCGATCCGGAACATTTGTAAGCCTGTGTTTAAATAAACTTTTATTAAATAAATGAAGCACAAAAGCCCTTTAAAAGGGGATGAATATTAAAGGAGTCTTAGATAACGTCAGCGCGATATATCTTCTCCGGCAAAATATTACATTTTTAATATAATTTTAGAGCACAAACAAAACAAAATGTTGCAATAACGGGGCAGTAAATAACATGTTGCGAGTTTTAATTCTTATTCCTTAGGGAAAAGAAAATTCTCTTTAAGTTTAGAACGGAAACTTCTACGGTTAACGTAAATTAAGTTTCATGTTCTGCTTCTCAAGTAAATACGGGTACATCATACTGCTCAGTCTTAACATATTGCTGTACTTAAAGAAAAACGATTCGGATTTGTTTTTCAAAATTTGCTCTCTAGGTGGCGGTAGTCTATTGTTTTGTTAGAAGGAAGAAGACTACCTGAGACAGTTGAATGAGGAATAGGATTGTATTTTGTTTTCAGTGTTAGTGAAAAGTTGAGCTTCTTTTACGTCTTGGAGGTATGTCATTGCTTCATTTATGGTATTGTGTTATTTTTGAGCCTAGTTTAGGATAGACTTATAACTAGTCTGTATTGATATTGCTCCAGAAACTTGTACAGTAAGAAAGTACAGTCTTTATTGGGTCTATAATCATATTTACGTCCTGCAACGTGAAGTAGTATCTGACGATGGGTGAAATGATGCTCAAATGTTCCCAGAAAAATGGAGAATGTTACCACGAAGTCTGTGTGGCCGCTGTGGGAAAGAAGCAATTCGTATGAGCTCACATCGGCAGTTAGCCGTCAGCCGTCACCACTCAGATATCGCACCAGCATAGTGGTGAAGGGAGTGCCCCGGGACCTACAAGCACGCTACAGTAGCCCTCAGCAACAAGGGCACACCGCATCACGTCAGCCCGGGGCCCGACACCGCTGGTCATTGTGGAGCTAGCCAGCACCGCAGATCTGGAAGCTGCCCTGCCTTATTAGGGCAGGTGCTGAGGACCGAGGCCAGCCGACAGACCCGGCTAGCTCCATGCCGTCGTTGCTGCGCCTACAGGCATACAACTTTCAGTGAGGTCTACCCGAAGACTCCGGCCTCTGTTACCCGGGAGCAATGGAAAACTCCGAAGGTCTTTCCTTAGGGCAATACTTGGAGTCTAAAAGGGCCCCACCACCCATCGACAACAACGTCCAGACGGGTGGAAGTAGATACACCGCTTACGCGCCTCAACCCCGCAGGGAAGACTACCAAACAACCTTGGTGGGACCGCCTGGTGATGTAGGACACCTACTAGCTCTGCAGGCAAGTACCGGGACTTTTAGGCAACCCTCTGCCCCCTCCCGGTGGTTGAAGCTTGGCTGGAGGTACCCGATTTCCCGCGGGTAAGGGGAACACACTGCCCCCCGAGTCCAACCCAATCCGAACAACTCCCATTCAGGGAAGGACTCGCTGCGCAGCCGAGCCGAGGGGCCACTACTGTGGTGCCTCCTGCCTCACAGAGCACGACCTCCACCGCCGCCGTTACTGTGCCTCTTGTGGAGCGCACAATCACTACACGAGGCTGGCGCTCTGCCCCCTGCATTCCTGTAGGAAGGCATCACCTGTCCCACCAGCGCCGTCATCTCAACAGCCGTCACATCAGCAACCTCACTAGCCAGCAGCATCAGTTCACACTATCAGCCAGAAGCAGCTCAGGGAGGAAGTTCAGGCCTAGGGAAGGCCGTTCAGTATCTCTACTCGGAGTTCCTGGTCATAACGGCCAAACTGACCACCTTGGAGGAACTTCTAAGAGAGTTCATGGCCTCATTTGCGCAGCAACCTCCAGCACTCGAGGATGAAATTTGAGAAGAAGCTCGAGTTGCTAATCTTAGTTCTGTCATAAAGGCCACCTGCAATTTGACAAAGAATATTTATGTTTTAAGAAATGGCACAGTTCAAAAAGTGTTACAAATGTTTTAGAGGAACTGATTTTAAAGAAAAATTGAACATCGCACGAGGTAATCGATAGCCAAATGTTTTTGTCACTATATTAGAGTACGCGTTCGTGTTTTGTCTCGTAAATTTTAACTTTATTCTTCTGTTTGGTCCGCTATTTTGACTCTGGTAGAGATAATTCGACTCTTTACAGAGATTATTCATGTCTAACAGTAAAAGACATACAAAAGTATCGCGTAATGATGTGTTTTTCTTATGGAGGCGGATATAGAATGGGAAGTTGATAAAATAGACGTGTGGGTTATAAACAATGCTATCATTAATGACACTTAAATTTCTCTCACTTTCGTGTATAGCGCTGCATTATTTATCAGCTACTACAATAAAAAAGGGAATAAAAAAGTGAAACGTGACCGACCACGAGAGCTCTAACGAAGCGCTGTGTACTTCGAATGTTAAAATAATTATCGTTCTGTGTTTAGACTAATGATCCAATTTATATGGAGCGCAAAATAATGATTATATATGTAGACGAAAATGTTTCCATGCAGCCATTGTGTTGAGGTTAGGATACACAAAAAATGTTCGCTCATGAAGGGTCATAACCAGGGCTAGGAAGTTCGTACCGCTCGCGGTTCCCTATACAAGCTACGACCGTCCCTCTCCCGGCATCTAACCAAGTCATAGATAAGAAACGCAGAGCAGAGAGGCATTGAAACTGGTTACCCAGAGAAAAATGACTTATGCGATATATATTTCGATCATTATGTACAAGATAAAAATTCTTATATACTACGAGGCCTGTCCGTAAAATAAGGTCTCCAATTTTATTTAATATAGAAAATATGTTTATTGTCAATGAATGTTACATTAATGCAAAGGCGGAACTTACAGCTATTTTTCAACGTAGTCACCATTGCGATCGATGCACTTTTGTGACTTCAACTCAGGAAACAGATTATAATCACTAGGTGCTAAGTCTGGACTGTAGGGCGCCCGCCAAACGCTGTTTTGACAAAGAACATTTAAAAAAAAAACGAGACCTGAAGCATTCCTGCAGATCATCTCGGGAAACAAGCCAGGTGAAAAGACGATTAGAGTGTACTCTCTCCCATCATCAGGACATTTCAATAAATGTTATAACCACACATGTATCACTGGATATAACACAAATGTAAACAAAGACAAAATACTATCACTGAACCCAATTAATTTTCTATACTCACGCCATCTCCTGGCCTGGCATTTAATTTACTGAAAGCAGTCTTTTGTTCAGTATTACTAAAAGTAACAACATTTCCCATTTAAAGGATATCTTAAGGCGGATGGGGGGGGGGGGAGGAAGAGCGGTTACCCAAACCTTACAAATATGAACTTAAAGCTATAGGTATTCAATATTTCTTTTCCTTTTTAATTCTTCCAATTTTTAAAAAAACTTTAGCTTTATCTTCAACTCCTCAATGAAAAAATTGTAGAAAATGCAGGTAAATAATTGCTACTTTTGGATAACGTTTGAGGTCTTGTGAATCGAAAAATGAATAGAGAGTCATTATTTTTAGAAATAACAGCTGCATGTACATGTGTGAAAGGCAAGATTCAAAACAAAACAAAAAAATCAATTAAAATTCACAAAAACATTTCATAAGAATACGACACGAAAGTTTCCAAAACGTTGGCTAGTCGCCCGCCTCGGTAGCGTAGGTGGTAGCGTGTCTGCCTCACGTTCAAGAGGTCCCGAGTTCGAATCTCGGTCAGGGCGAGTTATCTGGATATGGTTTTTCCGGGGTTTTCCCTTATCCTGGAAGACGAACATCGGGTAACTCTAAGCTCTATGGACCCTGGACTCATTTGAGCAATATTTCACACATTCCGTTCATCCTCAGATATGACAACGTTGGAGGACGTAAATTATAACATAAAAAATGTACTGTAGCGTGAATGGGTGAGGATGTCCCATCCGAACTGGGCTAGGAGATGAGCCGTTGCAGTATGGGGACGAACGTTCTCGTGATGAAAAATCACTCCCTACGTCAGCTATCTTCTCCTTCGATTTTGAATGGCACGTCGCAATCTTTTAAAGTCTCACAGTAGCTACCGCCGTTTGTTGTGCCAGTAGGCATAAACTTGCACAGCAATAGAGTTGTTGAGTACAGAGGTTCTACTCCCATCAGTCCTGAACCCGTTGGACCAAGACCCGGACCTCTTTCAACCAGGGAGTATCCGAGCTGTCCCAAAGGGCGCCAGGCGTCCTCCGTGGGGCTTTCCATAGGGCAAGACCTGGGTTACTAACAAGGCCCCCCCCATCTGTTCCTGTGGACTCAAGACGGGATGGAAGTGGATTCGCCACTTACGCGTGCCAACACCAAAATGGAAAGGCTACCGATAAGACCTCGGTGGGGCAGCCTGGTGATCTTGCACACCTACTAGCTATGCTGGCTAGTACGCGAATATTATTGGTTTCCCTCAACCCCATCCGGAGTCGTACCCGATCACCCACGGGTATCGGGAACCACTGTCCCCTCGAGACCAACCCAATCCGAACAACTCCCAGAGGGAGAGGCTCGAATGTTCGGCCCGAGGTTCCTCTAGTAACGTCAGAGGAAAAGTCTGTTTAGTTAACGCGTGTGCACGTCAGTCTCTGCCTTTGACGAACCCTTAAAATCGTTTTACAAGACAGACCCTGCTTCTCACAGACCTTTCTGCAAGGTTGCCACCTTTCTCGATACGTCATGGGCATCGTACGATGTTTCGTCTAAATAAATTATCTTATGTCCATTACTGCGAAACTTCCTTAGTTTTGACATTATATATATAGCCAAGCTGCAATTCTACTGGTTTCCATAACAACCCTTATCTTATTCAAAGTACGGTATTTGAAACCCAGCTCCTTTAGGAGACCGCGCAAAGTGCAGCGCCCATAAGGAAAATCACAAATTTCTTGCAAATGTGCAACCAATTCGTCTAAGGTGGGCGCTCTCCCTTTTGCATAGAATCTACAAATTTCTCGACGAATTAAATCGCATGTGAAATTATCTACTTTAGAGAGATGTTTCCTTTTGTTTTCACACTTGATCGACGTCTTTGGTATTCCTTTCGTCACAATATTTCTTACTGTATTTCTGTGAATACCCAGAATTTATCATCAGGTTCATTGCACGACCCCTTACCAAGATTATTTGTCAGCACATATTTATATGTGTTCAAAACAAGCGCTTGAATTTGTTTAGAAACAGTTCCCGTTATTACTTTGTTTTCTGAGGCCTTTCCGGTAATATAACTCGGCCCAGTCATTCACATTATTGTCTTCACTTTGATTATTTTCACTTGACTGAAAGTTATCTACTACTTCATTTGTATTTACCACTGCCTTTCCCTCCTACGTTCTCCACATCGTGACACACAATGAATTTCTGCGCGTAATGAAACAGATCAACTGGAAGTTGAAACTTTGGCAACTGAGACTCCACGTGGAGTAGACATGCGACTGTCACTTCGAGGAAATCAGGGTTGCTATTGGTTCTCAAAGACAGGGTTCCATTTTTGAAGTGTGGAGATAGATTTATGACGGTCATTGGTAGGCGGGAGGGTCAGGTTTCTTTGACTCCGAACTGCATACGCGTTAACTAAACAGACTTTACCATGAGTGCTAAGGGTCCGCAGCGCCCGCACCACGGCAGCTGAAGAGGACGGATCCGCTACCCTACGGGACGTACAGCAATACACCTTTTCTGTCCCAGAACACACCGGCCGGCAGAAAATGTCTGAACTTTAGCGGTTTCGGCGAATTCGAATGCCGCAACTGACGAGAACGTCCTTTAGTTTATGGTGTTGTGTATTGAACCCAGGTTTCCTTGCCAGTGACAATTGAATCCAACAATCCCTCGCCCTGTTCTGCATAGCGCTTCAGGAATCGGTAGGCCGCTTCAACACGTTGCCGTTTATGGTCTTCGGCGAGCATTTTGGAGACTCACCTGGCACACACCTTGCGATAATGCAAATGTTCGGTCAAAATCTTGTCAATCCTAGTCTTACTGACTTCAGGGATAAGTTCGCACAGCTCGCGAACTGTCACACGCCGATCTTTAAGCATTTCTTGCTCCACTTCTGCAATTGTTTCGGCTGAAACCGAAGGCCGACCAGAACGCTGATCGTCATGGACATCTGTACGTCCGTCTTTGAACTCTCTGACCCACTTTCGCATGTTTTTAAAGTCCATACACTGTGGCCCATAGACTTCGCATAACTGACGATGAATTTCAGTGGGGATAGTGACCTCGGCACTCAAAAAACGGATCACTGCACGCAAGTCCCACTTGGCGGCGGAAGTGATAGGAAGCTTCATCGCAAACGGCTGCCCAGCCAAGACTAACGACTGCAACGGGTTTGTAGTTGTGGGGATTTGAAGGGTGAAACCAAGCTACATGCCAGTTTTGCCGGATCTCGCGTAATAGCGTTCCTCACGGCTCCAGCGCCTTGGAGACATTTTACGGACAAGCCTCGTACATACGGGTTTGTCTCTGGCTGATCTCATTATTTAAATACACATTGCGACAAGACCCAAGCAATTATAACGCGGATTGTAACATTTCCTGATCGAATGCAAAGTAATATCCAAATAATAAAACTAATTTCTGAAATATCTGAAGACTCTTACTAGACAAAATGCCAAAGAAGGAATTTTATTAGATATTTACTTATCTGCGGACGTATTACTAAAACAGTAATGTACCTCTAAAGCCTTTAAAAAGGAGAAACGCATTCTACGAGGCGTAGAATGGCATTCATTCTAAAATTCATCCTACCCCCACTGAAATTCATCGTCAGTTATGGCAACTTTATGGGCCACAGTGTATGGACGTCAAAAATGTGCGAAGGTGGGTCAGAGAGTTCTAAGACGGACGTACAGACGTCCATAACGAAGAGAGTTCTGGTCGGCCTTCGGTTTCAGCCGAAACAATTACAAAAGTGGAGAAATTATCCACTTTCACCCATCTTGACGTTGTCGATGGGAAGGGGATCTTTTTAGACTCAAGGTATTGCCCCAAGAAAAGAACTCCGGAGTTTTCCATTGCTCCCGAGTAACAGAGGCCGGACATTCGGGTAGACCTCACTAAACATTTGTGCTTCTACCGTGACCTCACACGGAGGATGAAAGCAGATCCCTTGAAGGCTGGAACAGGAATTTGTGACTATTCGTCGTTAATTTCTGTCCATCTTAATCAGCCACACGTTCGGGCGCAATTTGGTAAGGGATTTTTATATTTGAGCTGGGATGCACGTTGACTTTTCGAAGATCCTCGTCGAGAAGCCAGAAATAACAAATCCGTTGTATTTTGATTTATTTCTTGATGATTGTACTTGGTTATATAAGAGTCATGAGAGTCATGTTTTCAAAGCGTGGTTCGGAATAAAGTTTCGGAGAAGTCAAATTTTGTAACTATTTAATTGTATTATTTAGATTACATTTTACTTGAACTTCCTTTCCCAGTCACTTCCAACATATCGATAAATTTTTACTTTGTTATATTTAAACAGATTCAAACTATTACTTAAATGTTCTTGATCTTGCACCACTATTCATCACACTCACCATTACAAAACATCTCTCTAACTCCCAAGATTATTGATTTTTCGTAACTATCGTTACTCCTCTCTTAATTTTGTGATTGGCCGATTTAATGTTACGTCACCACATTACGTCATTCAATTATTACTTCGGCCAATCACACAATTACATATATTTTTATAAATTTTTAAACTTTTCATAAGTTTTCTGAACATAACCCAAAACTACTGTTACAAGGCGAACGGAACAGATACGGGACCCCTAACGTTTCTGACAATTGAGCAGTTTTTTTAAATAAACTAATGGAACAAATCATTATTAGTGTCACTTTTATCTCTAGTTTCTTGATTATTTCTACGAGGGCTGTTCAATAAATAACACCTTTTTGACAACGTACCTTTACTCATCCTCATAATTTTGATGGTCCTTCTCAAAATAGTCTCCCCTGAATGCGATGTACTTGTCCCAGCGTTTCTGCCAGTCTTCAAAGACAGGGTGGGAACCAGTTTTGACAGATCCTTCAAAATCGCCTCCGCAGCCTTCACCACTGCTTCTGATGATGCATAATGTCTCCCACGAAGGCGTTTCTTCAAGTTAAGGAATAGAAAGAAGTCACATGGAGCTATATCCGGACTATAGGGAGGGTGAGGTGTGCACTTCACGTTGCGTTTTGCAAGATATTCAGCAACAACATTGACAATATGCGGCCGCACATTATCGTGGTGCAGCACCCCGCCTGCTTCATGGAAATGTAGTCTTTTGCGCCTGATATGGACTTGCAATGTTTTCAGGACATCCCCGTAGTATTGTACAGTTACTGATGTGTGTGCAGGTACAGCATGCTGATAAACTATACCATGAATATCAAAGAATGAGATGACCATAACTTTCCCAGCAGAAGCAACCACTTTTGCTTTTTGGGGGGTTGGTGATGAAGGAGATTTCCACACTGAGCTTTGCTGTTTGCTCTCAGGATCAAAATGATGTAGCCAAGTTTCATCAACAGTGATTACGTTTGAAAGGTACTCCGGATATTCCTCTAACATCAACTTTAACTGCAATGCGAATGTCCTTTTGTTCGGGAATCAACAGTCTTGGAACCCATCGCGCACAAACACGTCTCATGTGTAATGTTTCTGTCACCAACGTGTGGGTGGCACCCAATGAAATGTTCAGTATTTCAGAATGTAATCTTAAGGTAATTCGTTGATCCTCTCTCACAATGGCAGCAGCAGTGTTGATGTTATCTTCCGTAAGAGCAGTAACTGGAGCACCGGGTCCACCTTCCTTTGAAATTGATTGTCTCCCCTCTTTAAACATTTTAAAGCAGCTTCGAGCTGTGCTGTAGGGAAGAACAGACTCTCCATAGGCCTCCTGTAACATTGTATAGGCCTCAACTGAAGATTTGTTGAGACGAAAGCAGAATTTCAAAGCCGCATATTGTTCCTCGCGTGTTACCTCCATTGTAGCGGTAGGCGATACTGAACATGTCTGAACTTGGCTGGTTCTCACAGGCGGGAACCAGGAGTACCAACAATGAAACTAGTACGACGTGTTTTTTTCACATTAAGCTAACAGAATATAATAAGATTGAATTTTAGTGCGAAAAATTAGGACCGTAAAAATTATGATCATTCTTTATTGAACAGACCTTGTACATTTTTATGAAGGTGCAGGTTCATAAAAATCTTAAAATTGTTTTAAACTAACTTCAGGATGAGCTGGAGACTTGAAACTTTAAAGATCTCAAAATTGCACGACAATTCATTATGAACTCACTTTCAAGAAAATACCTCCACCAGAAACTATCCTTTATTTCGAAAAAATCGTGATTTCTTATTTTTAATAGCTCTGAAAATATTTGGAAGGTTGAAAAAGGAAAAACATGGGACGGCGCTCTCCCTTCCTTCCTCCAGAAGATCTAACATTGTGAGCTCAATCCACGAGATCGCACACAAAACTTCGGACGTCCCTTCGGAACGATATAAGTTTATTAACTACGTACAAGGTGGGCGAAATTAATTTGTTATTTTAGTTTAAAAAGCTGACCCAACACAAAGGACCAATCAATCATTGACAGAATTATATGCGAGCGTCGGTCGTAAATTCCGACTCGGGTCGTATTTCATCTACACTACAATTATCGCTAATGAAACTCCGCGGCAACAAACAAGGTCAACCAATAAGACAAATTCCAGTAACGAATACCATTTTGTCACTATCTCATAGTGATATTGTCATGGATCTGTTTACTGTCTAACCACCATAAGAAGGCAAGCGGGGCCTGAAGAGGGAGAAGGGCTTGAACTGTTTATCTGCTCTATTAGTAGATCTGTTTACTACGAAATGAGTGTAAGAGTACATATGAGTCACCCATGCTACCAGATCTAATGCTCGTTTCAGTAACTGCAGTGATAGGTATTATGTACTGTCTATCCACCACAAGAAGACAAGTGAGGCCTGAGGAGGGAGAGGGACTTGAACTGTTTATCTGTTCTGTTAGTGGATCTGTTTACTACATAATGAGTGTATGAGAGTACATATGAGTCACCCAAGCTATCAGATCTAATGCTCGTTTCAGTAACTGCAGTGATAGGTATTATGTACTGTCTACACACCATAAGGCAAGCGGGGCCTGAAGAGGGAGAGGGGTTTGAACTGTTTATCTGCTTTGTTAGTGAATCTGTTTACTACAAAATGAGTGTATGAGAGTACATATGAGTCACCCATACTGTCAGATCTAATGCTCGTTTCAGTAACTGCAGTGATAGATATTATGTACTGTCTACCCATCACAAGAAGGCAAGCTGGGCCTGAAGAGGGAGAGGGGCTTGAACTGTTTATCTGCTCTGTTAGTAGATCTCTTAACTACGAAATGAGTTTATGAGAGTACATATGAATCACCCATGCTGTCAGATCTAATGCTCGTTTCAGTAACTGCAGTGAGAGGTATTATGTACTATCTACCCACCACAAGAAGACAAGCGGGGCCTGAAGAGGGAGAGGGGCTTGAACTGTTTATCTGCTCTGTTAGTAGATCTGTTTACTACGAAATGAGTGTATGAGAGTACATATGAGTCACCCATGCTGTCAGATCTAATGCTCGTTTCAGTAATTGCAGTGATAGGTATTATGTACTGACTACCCACCACAAGAAGACAAGCGGGGCCTGAAGAGAGAGAGGGACTTGAACTGTTTATCTGTTCTGTTAGTGGATCTGTTTACTACGAAATGAGTGTATGAGAGTACATATGAGTCGCCCATGTTGTCAGATCTAATGCTCGTTTCAGTAACTGTAGTGATAGGTATTATGTACTGTCTACCCATCATAAGAAGGCAAGCGGGGCCTGAAGAGGGAGAGGGACTTGAACTGTTTATCTGTTCTGTTAGTGGATCTGTTTACTACGAAATGAGTGTATGAGAGTACATATGAGTCGCCCATGTTGTCAGATCTAATGCTCGTTTCAGTAACTGCAGTGATAGGTATTATGTACTGTCTACCTACCACAAGAAGACAAGCGGGACCTGAAGAGGGAGAGGGACTTCGACAATTTCTCGGGCTTTGTAATGTTCTACTTGCGACAGTAAAATTTTGTGAGATACTTTAATTGTTGTGAAGTTATCTGATCCGTTAAACAGCTGCACGACGATATGGGGATCACTAATACGGGACATTCTACACGCGTATCGATTGCACTGAACACGATAATAAAACCCGACCAGAGTACACCCTTCTGTCTCACATAACTTTCCCAGCTCGAGTGTCACGTGGACATCTGATAGCTAGCCACTTTCACACGCCAACTACAAAATTACGTGTCGTCATTGACTGTAATGCAGCTGTAATATACATAACATCTGATATTACACCTAAAACCATAAATATTGTAGAATATCATAATAGATTTATATAAAAGATTAATACTTCAATGCATACCAGTACATTGTTAATGAAGCAGCTGACTTTCTAGCCAAAAGTGTCAGTAAAATTACGTCAAACTCATTTGAGCCACTAAGTTATCACTGTATCAAAAGAATAATTATATCAAAATATAGTAAAATAAATTAAACAAGATAATATATTGCAAATAAAAGGAAAACTATGAGAAAATTTATGTAATAGCAGCATGACTAGAATCAATACACCAACAAGAAAATGCTCTGTAGCAACTAACAGGTCATGACTGTCTCAATAAACATTTATTCAGCATTGGTATAATGTCCTTTCTCTACACTTAAACAAGATATGGATGAAGCTGTCCAACATACCAACATAACATCAAAATATTGGAGTGCAAGGGAAGGAATGGCTTATTGCCAACTGCTTCACAATATGTACCAACCAACACTTTTTGTGTGATACGATATTACACAATCCATTGTCCTCAAAATATCCTAACAGAAAGACTGGTTTTGATTCGTAAATTACAGATTTCATTACTTTCATTTTTAGCTGTCTTAATTTCCGAATTCTCTCAAATATCAAGTCGTCATTCATTTTTTTTTATCTCTTGGACATACAAAGACACACCAAAACATTTGACTGTCACTTGAGGTTTACTGTATTCCCTTGTAACACAGTAAGATAATTCTTATGCACCAGCATAAGAAACGAGCACTTCAATACGCGATAGAAAGTAGGCCTTTTACTGTTAGACACGAATAATCTCTGTAAAGAGTCGAATTATCTCTACCAGAGTCAATATGAGACAAAAACACATCATTACGCGATACTTTTGTTACTGAAAAGTAGGCCTTTTACTGTTAGACATGAATAATCTCTGTAAAGAGTCGAATTATCTCTAACAGAGTCAATATGAGACAAAAGCACATCATTACCCGTTACTTTTGTTACTGAAAAGTAGGCCTTTTACTGTTAGACATGAATAATCTGTGTAAAGAGTCGAATTATCTCTACCAGAGTCAATATGAGACAAAAACACATCATTACGCGATACTTTTGTTATTGAAGAGTAGGCCTTTTACTGTTAGACATGAATAATCTCTGCAAAGAGTCGAATTATTTGTACCACAGTCGATATGAGACAAAAACACATCATTACGCGATACTTTTGTTACCAAAGGTAAGCCATTACCTGTTAGACATGAATAATCTCAGCAAAGAGTCGAAGTATCTCTACTAGAGTCAATGTAACAGATCAAACAGAACAATAAGGTTAATATTTGCGAGACAAAACACGAACGCATATTCTAATATAGCGTTAAAGACATTTGACTATCGATTACCTCGTCCGATGTTCAATATTTCTTTAGTTATATACTAAAATCACTTCGTGACACAATTTCAGGTATAAAACTTTGGTCGCCTGAATCACTCATTTTGACATAGTTTTTCATTTGTTATTTTTACATCACCAAAGTTATGATTCTTTGCTATTCAAAGCCTCCAATATGATCTTACATAGGTAAAACAATTTAATGTTTTTATAATGCGTAATTCAAGTAACTATTAACTATTATTTTGAAGTAGATAGGTCAATAAGCGTAGATAAAGGCACGTGAGGGTAACAGTTGAGATTTTTGCAATAATCAAAGGCAGGTTTTCCCTTGTTCCTTTTTCAGTGCTGAACTAGGAGACATTTCTTGCTACCGTCACATGTTTTTGATTATTTAAAGCGAGCGTATGGATAATATTCCTTTTTACAGAAAGGGTCCGCGTTGGGCATTACGTTTGGCAATTGAACCGCTGCCAGCATCCAGTTTTAATGAAGCGCATCGCCCTTCCTTGTTTTGGCAAATGTTAGGGTACAACAAAATCCTGCAAATTATTTTTTATTATTCGTCTGCCCCCGATACCAACGCACACAACGCTTTTATGACAATTTTTATTTTTAGTTAACCTCGCAGCTGTTCCAGCTCTTTTGCAGAAATACCTACTTGTTTTTATTTGAAAATCTTAATTCAATAGAATATGGCGTAATAGAAGTAGTAAATAAAGTAGAAATACTACTCGATTCTACTCGTGGCTCATGTGAATTAAACGTAAAATAATATTTTATGTCCCAATACGTATAAACTTGTTAACTAAATAGTTTTTTTTCAGTGTCACAAAGTTGTACTTAATATAATCACCGGGTTTGTGCTTATTTTACACTTTATACTGAAGGTTTTAACCCCTAGTATGTTATAGCTAGCCACCTCAGCAAATATATGCAAATACCAAACAGATAACGAGACTTTGTTTGGCAATCGAATGAACGTTTTTAATATCTTGCATTATATAACTATATAATGAAACTCTTCTGTTTGTAGATTGACTGTTACACATTCTGAACTACATTGGGTAATAAGATACCTCCAATTTTACTTTATTAATTACTATAAACTATTTACAAAGCCCTTACTTTAATTTCAGGATAACACAGAATTTAAAACAGTTGCCGTACTAACAGAATAAAAACAAAAGCCGGTTACATTTTATAGCAAGGAATATACATGGAAGTAGCCGTTCAAAACAAATGATAAGAATTTAAAAGTTTACAAGCGATCCTCATTTTATGGTTGTTTAATTACCAGTTATCAAATATTACCATTAATCCCAGTGGCGAAGCCTGCAGTGAAGTGCTGGAAGGCCTGCTTTCCCAAATATTTTACGACAAAAATAAGAAAAACTATGAAAATTAAAACCAAACCATACTTTAATTGGTATGCATACATTTTTAATAAATTATTCACGATCATCCGGGTGCTGCGGACAATTTTACAGGTGCTTAGATTCCAGTGACTAATTCCGCCAGATCATTCGATATTGCACTTAGGCATTCGTAACCTTCGTGTGTTTTCGGAAGCATTCGTGACTCTTCGATAGTCACGATACAGATTTTGTCACGTAGCGTGCGAAGAAAAGTTTGTTATTTTGTTTTATATGACACCTTTAAATACAACTTTAAGTACATTTCAATAGTATTAAAATAATATTTTACGTATATTCTTAGTGGCGACAAATAGGAAATTCTTGTGATTTTTTAAGTTATTAGCAAAAGTGTGTGAGTTACAGCTTCTCCATTTAGTTCATACGATGTGGGCCAGGGAACCTTTGAGTGGAGACTCTTGCAGTACAGGAAGGCCCAACGAGTGCCTATACAATAGAAAGAGTACTAAAAACTAGTCGTAGTTGAAACATTCTCTCTTATTTTAATAATAATTATTATTTATTTGGAGCTTCCCTCGCTTTGAAAGTCACACCTCGCTGCTGAATCTACGTATGACTGTACAATACAAAGAGTACTAAAGAGTAATATTAGTTTTTTGAGTCATTATTCTCTCTTATTTTAATGAAAATTATTATTTGGAGTTTCCCTCACTTTGAAAGTCACGCCTCGCTACTGGACCTACGTGTGACTACAATAGAAAGAGTACTAAAGGGTAGCCTTAGTTCTTTGAGTCATTATTCTCTCTTATTTTAATGAAAATTATTTGGAGGTTCCCTCGCTTTGAAAGTGACACCTCGCTACTGGACCTACGTGTGACTGTGCAATACAAAGAGTACTGAAGACGTAGTTCTTTGAGTCATTATTCTGTTATTTTAATTAAATTTTTTTGAGCCTTCCTCGCTTTGAAAGTCACGCCTCGACACTGAACCTACGTGTGACTGTACAATAGGAAGAGTAGCCTTAGTTCTTTGAGTCTTTATTCTTTCTTATTTAATGAAAATTATTGTTTGGAGCTTCCCTAGCCTTGAAACTCACGCCTTGCCAGTGGACCTACGTGTAAATGTACAATAGAAAGAATAGCCACAACACTTTGAGCCATTATTATCTCTTATTTTAATGAAAATTATTATTTGGAGCTTCCCTCGCTTTGAAAGTCACGCCTCGCTACTGGACCTACGTGCGAATGTACAATAGAAAGAGTACTAAAGAGTAGCCTTAGTTCTTTGAGTAATTATTCTCTTTTATTTTAATGAAAATTATTATTTGGAGATTCCCTCGCTTTGAAAGTCACGCCTCAACACTGAACCTACGGTTGACTGTACAATAGAAAGAGTAGCCTTAGTTCTTTGAGTCTTTATTCTTTCTTATTTAATGAAAATTATTGTTTGGAGCTTCCCTAGCCTTGAAACTCACGCCTTGCCAGTGGACCTACGTGTAAATGTACAATAGAAAGAATAGCCACAACACTTTGAGCCATTATTATCTCTTATTTTAATGAAAATTATTATTTGGAGCTTCCCTCGCTTTGAAAGTCACGCCTCGCTACTGGACCTACGTGCGAATGTACAATAGAAAGAGTACTAAAGAGTAACCTTAGTTCTTTGAGTCATTATTCTCTCTTATTTTAATGAAAATTACTATTTGTAGCTTTCCTCACTTTGAAAGTGACAACTCGCTACTGGACCTACGTGTGTCTGTACAACAGAAAGAGTACTAAAGAGTAGTTTTAGTTCTTTGAGTCATTATTCTCTAGTATTTTAATGAAAATTATTTGGAGCTTTTCTCACGTTGAAAGACACACCTCGCTACTGGACCTACGTGTGACTGTACAATAGAAAGAGTACTAAAGGGTAGCCTTAGTTCTTTGAAACATTATTCTCTTATTTTAATGAAAATTAAGCCACAATTGTTGAGGTACCTGGCAGTGCGACCATAAAGGCACCATTCTAGAGACTGCAGCAGTTATAATGAGTCGGAAATAAAAACGCAGTGTCAATACCGTTCTGGAAGATCACCATGATCCCCCCCCCCCATTTCCTACCCTGAAAGATGAAGGGAGTAATGAAATCAGGAAATTCGAGTTCAAAGAGGAGTCCAGCATCATATGTGAAAGAGCTGTACAGTAGGTTGATCTCGCATGATACCGTTGTGTACGGTATAGGACCTGGATAGGTAGAGGGGGGCCAAATGCCTGCCCTGCAAGACGTGTCAATTTGGTTAGTACTTACGTTGAAACCCTGTGAGGTTGAAAACAACAGTATCTTTACTGATATGTGGTATTAAGTTCGAATCTACCTGTAGAATTCAGCAAGTCATTCAACAAAAGAACAGCGATGTTCAAACATCGAAGAGAGCAATAAGATCACTACATGTATATGCAGGAAGAGTTCTTAGCTCGAGAATAAAGAAGTTTTGATCAAATATGTACGGCCATACCCAGGTCCTTGCTTTCTATTCTCAAGCAGACTGGAGCAGAAGTTATTAAATGTTTGTTCAGGGGAAAGGTAAACTTCCTGAGTAATAACTCTCTTCAGCATATAAAATTAAAAACACGCACAAAGGTACGACGAAAAGAAAGCGTTCCTTTACTGAAGGAGTTCTGTATTGACTGATCAACAAAATTTGATTGCCTATACTCGTAACCAGGAACTTATATTTCTGCCTTCCTCTGCATTAGGAAGCAAAAACTTTTTAGTTTGTAATTAGAATGAATGCTAACCAGATTAGGATTGATTATTGTTTCTGAAAGTGATTGTAAAATAAGTTACATTGTGAAAGGGTAGAGCCAGACAGAAAAATTCAATGCCATAGCCGGGATTTGAACCACGGATCTTCTAGTCTCCGTCCAGCCGCTCTAAACCATTGAACTACTATGGCCAACGTGCCAACATGACATTAAATTCTCCAACTGACTCTTGTTTTTCCCGGTAAACTACTAGGAGTTCTCATAAACACATGAGACAACTACCTTAATGGCGACTTACTATGCTGTAAGTACTTTAAGGTCCGGGCTTTATAGTAAACCACTAGGAGTTCTCATAAACACATGAGACAACTACCTTAATGACGACTTACTATGCTGTAAGTACTTTAAGACCCGGGCTTTATAGTAAACCACTAGGAGTTCTCATAAACACATGAGACAACTACCTTAATGACGACTTACTATGCTGTAAGTACTTTAAGGCCCGGGCTTTATAGTAAACCACTAGGAGTTCTCATAAACACATGAGACAACTACCTTAATGACGACTTACTATGTTGTAAGTACTTTAAGGCCCGGGCTTTATAGTAAACCACTAGGAGTTCTCATAAACACATGAGACAACTATCTTAATGACGACTTACTATGCTGTAAGTACTTTAAGGCCCGGCCTTTATAGTAAACCACTAGGAGTTCTCATAAACACATGAGACAACTACCTTAATGACGACTTACTATGCTGTAAGTACTTTAAGGCCCGGGCTTTATAGTAAACCACTAGGAGTTCTCATAAACACATGAGACAACTACCTTAATGACGACTTACTATGCTGTAAGTACTTTAAGGCCCGGGCTTTATAGTAAACCACTAGGAGTTCTCATAAACACATGAGACAACTACCTTAATGACGACTTACTATGTTGTAAGTACTTTAAGGCCCGGGCTTTATAGTAAACCACTAGGAGTTCTCATAAACACATGAGACAACTACCTTAATGACGACTTACTATGCTGTAAGTACTTTAAGGCCCGGGCTTTATAGTAAACCACTAGGAGTTCTCATAAACACATGAGACAACTACCTTAATGACGACTTACTATGCTGTAAGTACTTTAAGACCCGGGCTTTATAGTAAACCACTAGGAGTTCTCATAAACACATGAGACAACTACCTTAATGTCGACTTACTATGCTGTAAGTTCTTTAAGACCCGGGCTTTATAGTAAACCACTAGGAGTTCTCATAAACACATGAGACAACTACCTTAATGTCGACTTACTATGCTGTAAGTACTTTAAGACCCGGGCTTTATAGTAAACCACTAGGAGTTCTCATAAACACATGAGACAACTACCTTAATGACGACTTACTATGCTGTAAGTACTTTAAGGTCCGGGCTTTATAGTAAACCACTAGGAGTTCTCATAAACACATGAGACAACTACCTTAATGGCGACTTACTATGCTGTAAGTACTTTAAGACCCGGGCTTTATAGTAAACCACTAGGAGTTCTCATAAACACATGAGACAACTACCTTAATGACGACTTACTATGCTGTAAGTACTTTAAGACCCGGACTTTATAGTAAACCACTAGGAGTTCTCATAAACACCTGAGACAACTACCTTAATGGCGACTTACTATGCTGTAAGTACTTTAAGACCCGGGCTTTATAGTAAACCACTAGGAGTTCTCATAAACACATGAGACAACTACCTTAATGACGACTTACTATACTGTAAGTACTTTAAGGCCCGGGCTTTATAGTAAACCACTAGGAGTTCTCATAAACACATGAGACAACTACCTTAATGACGACTTACTATGCTGTAAGTACTTTAAGGCCCAGGCTTTATAGTAAACCACTAGGAGTTCTCATAAACACATGAGACAACTACCTTAATGACGACTTACTATGCTGTAAGTACTTTAAGGCCCGGGCTTTATAGTAAACCACTAGGAGTTCTCATAAACACATGAGACAACTACCTTAATGACGACTTACTATGTTGTAAGTACTTTAAGGTCCGGGCTTTATAGTAAACCACTAGGAGTTCTCATAAACACATGAGACAACTACCTTAATGACGACTTACTATGTTGTAAGTACTTTAAGGCCCGGGCTTTATAGTAAACCACTAGGAGTTCTCATAAACACATGAGACAACTACCTTAATGACGACTTACTATGCTGTAAGTACTTTAAGGCCCGGACTTTATAGTAAACCACTAGGAGTTCTCATAAACACATGAGACAACTACCTTAATGACGACTTACTATGCTGTAAGTACTTTAAGTCCCGGCCTTTATAGTAAACCACTAGGAGTTCTCATAAACACATGAGACAACTACCTTAATGACGACTTACTATGCTGTAAGTACTTTAAGTCCCGGCCTTTATAGTAAACCACTAGGAGTTCTCATAAACACATGAGACAACTACCTTAATGACGACTTACTATGCTGTAAGTACTTTAAGGCCCGGGCTTTATAGTAAACCACTAGGAGTTCTCATAAACACATGAGACAACTACCTTAATGACGACTTACTATGCTGTAAGTACTTTAAGGCCCGGACTTTATAGTAAACCACTAGGAGTTCTCATAAACACATGAGACAACTACCTTAATGACGACTTACTATGCTGTAAGTACTTTAAGGTCCGGGCTTTATAGTAAACCACTAGGAGTTCTCATAAACACATGAGACAACTACCTTAATGACGACTTACTATGTTGTAAGTACTTTAAGGCCCGGGCTTTATAGTAAACCACTAGGAGTTCTCATAAACACATGAGACAACTACCTTAATGACGACTTACTATGCTGTAAGTACTTTAAGGCCCGGGCTTTATAGTAAACCACTAGGAGTTCTCATAAACACATGAGACAACTACCTTAATGACGACTTACTATGCTGTAAGTACTTTAAGACCCGGGCTTTATAGTAAACCACTAGGAGTTCTCATAAACACATGAGACAACTACCTTAATGTCGACTTACTATGCTGTAAGTTCTTTAAGACCCGGGCTTTATAGTAAACCACTAGGAGTTCTCATAAACACATGAGACAACTACCTTAATGTCGACTTACTATGCTGTAAGTACTTTAAGACCCGGGCTTTATAGTAAACCACTAGGAGTTCTCATAAACACATGAGACAACTACCTTAATGACGACTTACTATGCTGTAAGTACTTTAAGGTCCGGGCTTTATAGTAAACCACTAGGAGTTCTCATAAACACATGAGACAACTACCTTAATGGCGACTTACTATGCTGTAAGTACTTTAAGACCCGGGCTTTATAGTAAACCACTAGGAGTTCTCATAAACACATGAGACAACTACCTTAATGACGACTTACTATGCTGTAAGTACTTTAAGACCCGGACTTTATAGTAAACCACTAGGAGTTCTCATAAACACCTGAGACAACTACCTTAATGGCGACTTACTATGCTGTAAGTACTTTAAGACCCGGGCTTTATAGTAAACCACTAGGAGTTCTCATAAACACATGAGACAACTACCTTAATGACGACTTACTATACTGTAAGTACTTTAAGGCCCGGGCTTTATAGTAAACCACTAGGAGTTCTCATAAACACATGAGACAACTACCTTAATGACGACTTACTATGCTGTAAGTACTTTAAGGCCCAGGCTTTATAGTAAACCACTAGGAGTTCTCATAAACACATGAGACAACTACCTTAATGACGACTTACTATGCTGTAAGTACTTTAAGGCCCGGGCTTTATAGTAAACCACTAGGAGTTCTCATAAACACATGAGACAACTACCTTAATGACGACTTACTATGTTGTAAGTACTTTAAGGTCCGGGCTTTATAGTAAACCACTAGGAGTTCTCATAAACACATGAGACAACTACCTTAATGACGACTTACTATGTTGTAAGTACTTTAAGGCCCGGGCTTTATAGTAAACCACTAGGAGTTCTCATAAACACATGAGACAACTACCTTAATGACGACTTACTATGCTGTAAGTACTTTAAGGCCCGGACTTTATAGTAAACCACTAGGAGTTCTCATAAACACATGAGACAACTACCTTAATGACGACTTACTATGCTGTAAGTACTTTAAGTCCCGGCCTTTATAGTAAACCACTAGGAGTTCTCATAAACACATGAGACAACTACCTTAATGACGACTTACTATGCTGTAAGTACTTTAAGTCCCGGCCTTTATAGTAAACCACTAGGAGTTCTCATAAACACATGAGACAACTACCTTAATGACGACTTACTATGCTGTAAGTACTTTAAGGCCCGGGCTTTATAGTAAACCACTAGGAGTTCTCATAAACACATGAGACAACTACCTTAATGACGACTTACTATGCTGTAAGTACTTTAAGGCCCGGACTTTATAGTAAACCACTAGGAGTTCTCATAAACACATGAGACAACTACCTTAATGGCGACTTACTATGCTGTAAGTACTTTAAGACTCGGGCTTTATAGTAAACCACTAGGAGTTCTCATAAACACATGAGACAACTACCTTAATGACGACTTACTATGCTGTAAGTACTTTAAGGTCCGGGCTTTATAGTAAACCACTAGGAGTTCTCATAAACACATGAGACAACTACCTTAATGACGACTTACTATGTTGTAAGTACTTTAAGGCCCGGGATTTATAGTAAACCACTAGGAGTTCTCATAAACACATGAGACAACTACCTTAATGGCGACTTACTATGCTGTAAGTACTTTAAGACCCGGGCTTTATAGTTAACCACTAGGAGTTCTCATAAACACATGAGACAACTACCTTAATGACGACTTACTATGCTGTAAGTACTTTAAGGCCCGGACTTTATAGTAAACCACTAGGAGTTCTCATAAACACATGAGACAACTACCTTAATGGCGACTTACTATGCTGTAAGTACTTTAAGACTCGGGCTTTATAGTAAACCACTAGGAGTTCTCATAAACACATGAGACAACTACCTTAATGACGACTTACTATGCTGTAAGTACTTTAAGGTCCGGGCTTTATAGTAAACCACTAGGAGTTCTCATAAACACATGAGACAACTACCTTAATGACGACTTACTATGCTGTAAGTACTTTAAGGTCCGGGATTTATAGTAAACCACTAGGAGTTCTCATAAACACATGAGACAACTACCTTAATGACGACTTACTATGCTGTAAGTACTTTAAGGTCCGGGCTTTATAGTAAACCACTAGGAGTTCTCATAAACACATGAGACAACTACCTTAATGACGACTTACTATGCTGTAAGTACTTTAAGGTCCGGACTTTATAGTAAACCACTAGGAGTTCTCATAAACACATGAGACAACTACCTTAATGACGACTTACTATGCTGTAAGTACTTTAAGGTCCGGGCTTTATAGTAAACCACTAGGAGTTCTCATAAACACATGAGACAACTACCTTAATGACGACTTACTATGTTGTAAGTACTTTAAGGCCCGGGCTTTATAGTAAACCACTAGGAGTTCTCATAAACACATGAGACAACTACCTTAATGACGACTTACTATACTGTAAGTACTTTAAGGCCCGGGCTTTATAGTAAACCACTAGGAGTTCTCATAAACACATGAGACAACTACCTTAATGTCGACTTACTATACTGTAAGTACTTTAAGGCCCGGGCTTTATAGTAAACCACTAGGAGTTCTCATAAACACATGAGACAACTACCTTAATGACGACTTACTATGTTGTAAGTACTTTAAGGCCCGGGCTTTATAGTAAACCACTAGGAGTTCTCATAAACACATGAGACAACTACCTTAATGACGACTTACTATGTTGTAAGTACTTTAAGGCCCGGGATTTATAGTAAACCACTAGGAGTTCTCATAAACACATGAGACAACTACCTTAATGGCGACTTACTATGTTGTAACATTTAGTGTCATGTTGGCACATTGACCATAGTAGCTCAATGGTTTAGAGCGGCTGGATGGAGACTAGAAGATCCGTGGTTCAAATCCCGCATATGGCATTGAATTTTTCAGTCTGGATCTACCTTTTTATAGCGCGTCCTACACACGGCTAGTGTGAAAGAACAATTAATTTCCATGGGTTACATTGTGTTTGTGGGTGTGTTTTAGAGTTTGTTTGTGATTAGCAGTGTAATTGGGTAAATAAACTCAAAATTAATTATTATAAGATTGAAAACCAAGCAGAAAGCTGATTATTTACGAGGACTCTTCAATAAAGAATGATCACAATTGATTTTTGACAACGTACCTTTACTCATCCTCATAGTTTTGATGTTCCTTCTTAAAATAGTCTCCCCTGAATGCGATGCGCTTGTCCCAGCGTTTCTGTCAGTCTTCAAAGACATGCTGGAAACTATTTTTGAGAGATGCTTCAAAATCGCCTGCGCAGCCTTCACCGCTGCTTCTGATGATGGATAATGCCGCCAACGAAGGCGTTTCTTCCAGTTAGAGACTAGAAAAAAGTCACATGGGGCTAAATCCGGACTGTAGGGAGGGTGAGTGATGCACTTCACGTTGATTTTTACAAGATATTCAGCAACAACATTGGCAATATGCGGCCGCGCATTATCGTGGTGCAGCATCCAGCCTGCTTCACGGAAATGTGGTCTTTTGAGCCTGATATGAACTTGCATTATTTCCAGGACATCCCTGTAGTATTGTCCAGTTACTGATGTGTGTGCAGGTACAACATGCTGATAAACCATTCCATGAATATCAAAGAATGAGATGACCATAGCTTTCCCAGCAGAAGCAACCACTTTTGCTTTTTTGGAGGTTGGTGATGAACATTTCCACACTGAGCTTTGCTGTTTGCTCTCAGGATCAAAATGAAGTAGCCAAGTTTCACCAACAGTGATTACGTTTGAAAGAAACTCCGGATCTTCCTCTAACATCAACTTTAGCTGCAATGCAAATGTCCTTTTGTTCGGGAATCAACAGTCTTGGAACCCATCGCGCACAAACACGTCTCACGTGCAATGTTTCTGTCACCAACGTGTGGGTGGCACCCAATGAAATGTTCATTATTTCAGAAAGTGATCTTAAGGTAATTCGTCGATCCTCTCTCACAATGGCAGCAGCAGTGTTGATGTTTGCTTGCGTAAGAGCAGTAACTGGAGCACCAGGTCCACCTTCCTTTGAAATTGATTGTCTCCCCTAATTAAACATTTTAAACCATCTACGAGCTGTGCTGTAGGGAAGAACAGACTCTCCATAGACCTCCTGTAACATTGTATAGACCTCAACTGAATATTTGTTGAGACGAGAACAGAATTTCGAAGCCGCATATTGTTCCTCGCGTGTTACCTCCATTACAGTGGTAGGCGATACTGAACATATGTGTACTTGCCTGGGTCTCGCAGGTGGGAACCAGGAGTACCAACAATGGAACTACTACGACGCGTTTGTTACATATTCAGTATCGCCTACCGCTGCAATGGAGGCAACATGCAGTTAAAGTTGATGTTAGAGGAAGATCCGGAGTTTCCTTCAAACGTAATCACTGCTGATGCAACTTGGCTACATCATTTTGATCCTGAAAGCAAACAGCAAAGTTCAGTGTGGAAATCTCCTTCATCATCAACCCCCCCAAAAAGCAAAAGTGGTTGCTTCTGCTGGGAAAGTTATGATCATCTCATTCCTTGATATTCACGGAATGGTTTATCAGCATGTTGTACCTGCACACACATCAGTAACTGGACAATACTACAGGGATATCCTGAAAACGTTGCAAGTCCATATCAGGCACAAAAGACCACATTTCCGTGAAGCAGGCTGGATGCTGCACCACGATAATGCGCGGCCGCATATTGCCAATGTTGTTGCTGAATATCTTGTAAAAATCAACGTGAAGTACATCCCTCACCCTCCCTATAGTCCGGATTTAGCCCCATGTGACTTTTTCTATTCCCAAACTTGAAGAAACGCCTTCGTGGGAGGCATTATCCATCATCAGAAGTAGTGGTGAAGGCTGCGGAGGCGATTTTGAAGGATATCTCAAAAATGGTTTCCAGCATGTCTTTGAAGACTGGCAGAAACTCTGGGACAAGTACATCGCATTCAGGGGAGACTATTTTGAGAAGGACCATCAAAATTATGAGTATAAGTAAGGGTACGTTGTCAAAAACAAATTGTGATCATTCTTTATTGAACAGCCCTTGTAAATAAATCACTCGCCTGGCCTCTGGTTACCCAAAAGACTCCTGCACTTAACCGCTACAGATTGTGTTTTGTTGACTTCTAGATTGTTGGTGTTCAAGTGTTCCTGTTATTGCTGCTGCGGCTTCGTGTTTCAAGTGTTTAAATGATAAGAAATGTCGCTGACATTTGTTGCATTGTTGTTGGGAACTACTGAACAATAAAGGTGTGTAAATATTGATATAATAATGCTTTCAGTGAGTTTCCAATTTAATTGAGAAGTTTATAAAGACTGTACTGTAGTTATATAAACTATCAAATTGTATCTGTATAGTAAAATAAATGAAAGTTTCAAACCTAATTTGATCATCATTTCTTACAAAGTTTTCCTGTCTAATTCCACATCCTATTAGTTAATTAAGTGCTCACACAAAACTTACGATATGGTCAGATACATTCTTATAAAAAGTTGACAGTCTATTGAAATGCTGAGGTTAGTTCGCAGGGAGCAGTTTATATCCTAATATAGTTTTCTATATAAAGTGGAATTGAATTGGATAGGAAGCCTCAGGTAGCTCTTAACCTCCTTGCCTCCTTGTTACTTAATTAGTCCCATTCTTCCCCCTCATTTTCCTTTCTTATATTCTTTACATTTATTTGTCTTTACCTTGTTGCTACCTTGACTTACATGACACCCTGGTCTTCTGCTCTGCCAGGTAGCCCTTGACCTCTATGTCTCCTTGTTACTTAATTAGTCCCATTGTTCCCCCTCATCTTCCTTTCTTATATTTTCTACGTTTATCTGTCTTTACTTTGTTGCTACCTTGACTTACATGACACCCTGGTCTTCTGCTCTGCCAGGTAGCCCTTGACCTCTATGTCTCCTTGTTACTTAATTAGTCCCATTGTTCCCCCTCATCTTCCTTTCTTATATTTTCTACGTTTATCTGTCTTTACTTTGTTGCTACCTTGGCTTACATGACACCCTGGTCTTCTGCTCTGTCAGGTAGCTCTTAACCTCCATGTCTCCTTGTTACTTAATTAGTCCCATTCTTCCCCCTCATCTTCCTTTCTTATATTTTTTACATTTATTTCTCTTTACCTTGTTGCTACCTTGACTTACATGACACCCTGGTCTTCTGCTGTGCCAGGTAGCTCTTAACCTCCATACCTCCTTGTTACTTAATTAGCCCCATTCTTACCCCTCATCTTCCTTTCTTATATTCTTTACGTTTATTTGTCTTTAACTTGTTGCTACCTTGGCTTACATGACACCCTGGTCTTCTGCTCTGTCAGGTAGCTCTTAACCTCCATGCCTCCTTGTTACTTAATTAGACCCATTCTTTCCCCTCACCTTTCTTTCTTATATTTTTTACATTTATTTGTGTTTACCTTGTTGCTACCTTGGCTTATATGACATCCTAGTCTTCTGCTCTGTCAGGTAGTTCTTAACCTCCATGCCTCCTTGTTACTTAATTAGTCCCATTCTTCCCCCTCATCTTCCTTTCTTATATTTTTTACATTTATTTGTCTTTACCTTGTTGCTACCTTGGCTTACATGACACCCTGGTCTTCTGCTCTGCCAGGTAGCTCTTAACCTCCATGCCTCCTTGTTACTTAATTAGTACCGTTCTTCCCCCTCATCTTCCTTTCTTATATTCTTTACATTTATTTGTCTTTACCTTGTTGCTATCTTGGCTTACATAACAATCTGGTCTTCTGCTCTGTCAGGTAGCTCTTAACCTCCATGCCTCCTTGCTACTTAAATATCCCCATTCTTTCCCCTCATCTTCCTTTCTTTTATTCTGTACATTTCTGGGCTATTTTTCTTTTACTTTCTGCAATAACTCACCAATACTTCTTACCTTCTATTCCTCCCTTTCCGTTAACATTTTTATAGCTACTATCCTCTTCTCTACTTTCTCCCATTTTGCCTCCCAAACCTTTTTGTTCCACATTGCAGCCTCCTCGCATTCTGTTACATGATGTTTTATGCTTTCTTTGCCCTCACACAATTCACAAATTTCCCTTTCCCTACCTCTTATCCCTCTTAGATATATTGTTCCTGTTCCCATCCAAGCTAGCCCTTCTCTCTTGCCTATTGCAGTAATCTACATATTTTTCTCGTCCCCAATTTCTTTTTATTCCCCTTTAAAATTGTAATGATTTCACATTTTCTGGACTTCCCCATATTTCCTGTCTTTCTATATCTTCTATTCTGTATTTTACCAATTTACTCGCATCGCTTGTATTCCTTTCCACTAATCTCCATATATTTCCCATTACTATTTTTTCCATAATTCCTCCTACCTTTGCCGACCAACTATTTGAGTTCAGTAATCTTTTTTGCTGTCTCATGCATAATTTCATAAGAATATAATTTTATAAATTTCATATTTTCATAAGAATTTGGCGACACCCACTTGCACTGCTGCAATGTTGTCGACATTTCTTCCGCGTAGAAAATGGACCATGGATTGAAAAAGATGATCATCTGATGGTGCGGGGTTAGGGCTGTATGCTGGGTGTGGTAGCTGTGCAACTCTTCCCAATTCCTGAATTCTTTCCAGGTTGTTCGGGCAGTATGTGGTGTGTACAATCGAACTCTATTTTGGTTAACTAATGTTGGGTATATCGTCCGCCCTTTGGAGTGAACTCCCAGTGAATCACCACCTCCAAAATTCCAAGACAGACAACATTACTTTGGTACCGAAATGATGACTGGTAGGTTGGCGGGGATCAAGCCACTGTTTGGAAGCATCAAGGTTTCGGTAATATATCCATTCTTCATCACAAGTGACAATTCTTCTCACAAATCTATCATACATGGGGTTACGGGTAAGCTGATGACATATCTACTCTACGTTCAGCCTGTTGAGGTATCAGTTCATTACGTACAGATTTACAGCTTCTGTATGATTTTCCTAGTGTCTTAATGTGGAATATATGATATCTTTTGATGCTCCAAGTCTTTCTGAAAGCCTACGGGTACTCTTTTACGGATTTTCTCGCAAAATTTGGCGTGTATCCTCAATATTCCATACTATCGCGAACGCACTGTTAAGGCAAGGCGGGTCGAGGCACGAGTTCAAAGAGACGGGCAGTGCTGAGATGAAACCTCGCCGAAATACTCTAACTCGTGTTTTTCCCGGTAAACCACTAGGGGTTCTCATAAACACATGAGACAACTACCTTAATGACGAGTTACTATGCTGTAAGTACTTTAAGGCCCGGGCTTTATAGTTCGGACCACTATAATTAATGGAAATTAATTGTTCTTTCACGCTAAAGCATTAAAACCTGAATTTAATGTCATGTTGGCACGTTAGCCATTGTAGCTCAATGGTTTAGAGCGGCTGGACGGAGACCAGAAGATCCGTGGTTCAAATCCCGGCTATGGCATTGCATTTTTTAGTCTGGCTCTACACTTTCATAGTGCGTCCTACACACGGCTAGTGTGAAAGAACAATTTCCACAAATGTCATTATTTGCCCAGTATGTGACCACTAGAATACTAGGACTGTGCCCTTGAAACACATTTAAAGGAATTGCTACTCGCCACTTGTTAACAATTTATCTTTAGAGAGCCTTTTCCACTACTGAGCACACATTTTCGCCTGGTAGTGTTCTGGAGGGGCCCATTTTCCGCAGGCCTTTTGGTGTACTTCTGCGGCATCTCTGCAGTCGCCTCCACATAGCCACACACAGCTCAGTACATCCTGCATTGCACCATTTCAACAAGTGTAACTAGAAAATAACAACCTGGACAATACTTACATAAAGACGACATCTAGGTGGGGACACCAGAAGTTTCATCAAGTGACAGGTTGCGATTCCTCCGTAGCAACATCACACCATGCTTCTCCAGGACCGAACAATCCTGTAACACATCAAACGATATTACGGGTAGAGAGTATAACAAACATATCCATGGTAGATTGGAAACCCCGAAAATAACTAATAATACACTCACTTCAAGGCAAACATTATCTTATTGTAGTTACAAGGGAGCACAGTAGACTAAGTGATAGTCAAATGTTTTGTAACGTCTTTGTAAGAGGGTTGGTCAAAAAGTAATGCCTCCTATTTCTTTTCCCCTTTTAATTGCCAAGTTAATTGAGTCCAATTTACATAACTTGAAAACTACAACATTGACGATCAATTTGTCACTATTCAATATAGTCTCCGTCCTTTTCCACAGTTTTGGTCACCTTTTAACTACGACATGTATTCCAGTGTGGTAAAACACACGGTCTTGCTTCCTAAGCCATTGACGCATGGACGTTTTCACAGCCTCTCCTCATCTTCAAAATGAATCCCACGATGAGCTTCCTTTAGTGGCCCGAACAGATGAAAGTCTGATGGTGCCAGGTCAGTGAGGTAAGACTTGCCATCTCAATTTCTCAATTTCTGCAGTGGTGTAACGGCTGGTGTGTGGTCTTGCATTGTCATGCAAAAGAAGAACATCCGCCATAGTTTTTGTTGTGTGAACTCGGCGAAGACGTGCTTTCAGCTTTTTGAGAGTTCTGACGTATTGGACAGAATTTATTGTGCATCCCTGCTTCATTAAATCAATCATAAGCACACCCTCTGCATCCCAAAACATTGTCGCCATAACTTTCCCTGCCGACCGCTGAGTGATGCACCTTTTTTCTTCGGAGACATTGTGTGATGCCATTCCATTGACTGCCTCTTTGATTCAGGTTCAAAAAAATGAACCCACGTTTCGTTTCCAGTAACAATTTTTTTCAGTAACTCCTCTACCTCCAAATTGAAGCGCTGCAAGTGTTCGGAGGCTATTGTTTTCCTTGTTTCTTTTTTTGGGCGGTTAACATTCTTGGTACCCAACGTGATCAAACTTTTGAGTAACCCAGTTGTTGAATAATCGTCATCACACTGCCTTTACTGAGGGAGGTAATGAGACACAATTCACCTGTTGTTACCCGCCGATCATCGACTCGCTGAATGTTGCATGGAGTCACTGCCGCTTCGCTTTTCATCTGCCAATGGTGTTTGCCCTTCAGCTTCGTTACAGCGACGAACCCATCGTCTAACAGTGCTGACATCCACCGTTGCATCACCATACACATTTTTTAGCCTTTCGTGAATGCGAATTAGCGTTTCACCTTCCGCAGTCAAAAATTCAATCACAGAACGCTGTCTATTACGAATGTCGGTGTCAGCCATGTTTCAAGAGGATGCAGTGCTGCCACCTGTTGACTTAGGAAGTTACTACTGCAGGAGATTGGAGAAGAAGGTTTGAGGAATTACGCCAAATTCAAAGTTTTCACATAAGTTACTGATTTAAGAACAAAAAATAGGAGGCATTACTTTTTGACCTACCCTCGTATGTACGAGCGGGTGTCGTTAAGTTTTAATGATCACCTTTAAAAATATAATAGAGAGTTTGTGTGGATATGTGCTTGTTAGTTGTTCTCTGCGTGGTCACCATGCAGATTTATACATTTTTTCCGGCATTTCTTGGCCTTGCGTATACCTTGATTGTAGAAGTCTGCAGAATTCGCTTAAACTACTCTTCCAATTCATTAATGACGTCATTTGTATTGACAAATCGGCGACCATGCAACAGATTATTCATTTCCAGGAACAAGAAATCACTTGGTGCGAGATCAGGTGAATAAGGCGTATGCTCAAAGCGACATTCTCTTGTTTTGTCAACTGCAAATTGAGATGAATGAGCTGGTGCATTGTCAGACAGAAGACGAACATCTTTGGAGAGCATACTACGTCGTTTCTTGATCAGAGCTGTTCGTAACTTGTCCAGAAGGTTGCAGTAGTATCTGCCAGTGGTGGTTTGACACTTGGTAAGATAATATGTAAGGATGACTCCACGACGGTCCCGGAAAACAAAGCATGACGTTCCCAGCTGATCTTTGCATATTTGCCATTTTAGGAGGGAGGGAATCGGTATGTCGCCATTCCATGCTCATGAGTTTTGTCCCTGAATCATACTGATAGATGCAGTATTCATCCATGATTACTAGATGATCTAAAAGATCATCTTCATCCTGTTCCAACAGCATCAACCTCTGGCTTGAAAGGTCACGACGTAAAATAAGACCTGAGCGACGAATACACTCACTCTCCCATCTCTGCCATCAACAGGATATTTATAAAATGTTATAACCTCAAATGAAATATTGGATATAACAAAACTATAAACAAAGACAAAACACTATCAAAATTCGCATTACGGAACAAAACACTGTTTTCAGTAAATTAAATGCCAGGTCAGGAGATGGCGTGAGTATAGAAAATTGTGTCAAAGAAACGTAAGTACTTAACTTGATTATTAAGCTGTATTGATCTTTGCTTCTTAATTCGAAATGATGATGTGTAGTGTTTAACGTCCGCAGGCACCGCAGGCGATGACACTGATGATACATGAGATGAAGATAGAGCACTGGTGGAATGAGATGGTGAGGGAAACCGGAGGTCCCGGAGAAAACCCGCCCCAGCGCCGTGTTGTCCACCGGATATCTCACTTTGCGGTCGCCTGGTATCGAACCCGGGCCGCCTTGGTGAGAGCAAAGTGGTGTAACCACTGAGCCACGGCGCGGCCGCTCTCCAAGAGGAGCTGAACTGAAATCCAGCATCACGATTAAGCATGCTCCTTTCAGAGGAAATCGCCAAAGCCTTCTTAATTCTCCGCTCACAGTAACTGTTGCATTTTGCCAAGATGGTCGTCTCCCGAAAGTTGGCTCTATGGTCTTTATCAAAACAACGCTCTGCCAGCCCAGACTTCTCAGGCTGCATTAAACGAATGCTCCGTTCATGTTCGATTATTCTAGTAGATATGGTCCTTCCGGTTTGTCCTATATACTGTCTCTCACATTCACAGGGAATGCGGTACACTCCCGGTACTTGGAAGTCCAGTTTGTCTTTCACCGGTCTCAACAGATGTGGCTTGTGGCTGGTCCTGATGTATTTGGCGAGACTTCTGCTGATTCTGCCGTATAGGTTGCCGGTAAACGGGATGGAGGCTGTAGCGGTAGGCTTATCTGAAGCTAGCTGTATTACAGGTTTCCTTTTCCTATCTTTGGTGATCGAGGCTTCAACGTCATATTCGGAGTAGCCGTTTTGACGGAGAGTGAGTCACAGGTACTGTAATTCTTGTTTTAAGTGGCTGGGATCAGAGATAGACAAAGCTCTGTGGGCCAGTGTATTGAGAAGTCCCAGTTGTTGAGACTTATGATGGAAACTATGAGCGTTCAGATAGAAATCGGTGTGTGTAGGCTTGCGTTATACAGCATGCCCCAGTGTGCCGCTGCTGTTTCTTGAAACAAGAATGTCCACGAATGGAAGAGTTCCATCTTTCTCCACTTCCATGGTAAACTGTACTTGAGGTCGATGGCTGTTGTGATGCGCAAGAAAGCTAGGCATCTTTTCACCTGGCTGGCTGACCGAGAAGAAAGTGAACTACACATTTCATTTCTCAATAGTGCCATAGAACGGGCAATAATTTCCATAAACAGCCGTCATTTCACCATGGATTTCCCGGGCATTTTTTGTCTTACACCTCAGTCACTTCTGGCACAAGAGATAAAAAAATGAATAACGACTTGATATTTAACAAAAGAATGAAGAAAACTTGTGAGGACATAACCTGAAAATTCAAGATATTCATTTATCATTTAAATAAATTGCATTTTGTTTATAATTAGAAGCTATTTTTGAGAAGATAAACATTTTAAGTTATTCGGGTATGAAAGGGGAAGTTTGGAGTAGATGGAGTTTCGTGTTGCCATAGTATGTTGAACTTAAAATTGCAACAAATACATCTTAAAAATCATGGTTTGTTAAACTCCATTTTCTGACCTCTGTATCGAAGCCTTTGTTCAATACAGCACTTCCCCTGGTGAAGCAGAAAAGCAAAAATTCGGTGAACTATCTGATATATTTTGTAAATATCACGAATGTTGATTTATTCGACATTTGTTTTGCAGAATAATTAATGGAAGTGCTTGTGTAACTGGACAAAGCTACATAATTTATTTTGGGAGCTGACATGGTGACTGCCTGGCTAACTTATGGGGTGATATGACTTCCACAAGTCACTGGAGAATACTGGAACGGGGTGAGGGGTAATTTGTCCAGTGTGTGGCGGTATATCACCGCAGAGCGCTTGCTTCCTTTAAAACTTTAGCGGGCAGCCTGCATCCTGCCGTACAGGGCTACCACAAATGATCTCCCGGGTTTTGAACACGTGTAACTTGTGATACAATGGAAAACGAACGTCAGATGTCTTTGCTGTAGCTTTGGTTGCACGAAATGGCTTACAGAATTCTGACAATACTTCCCCACTATCCCTCTACCATGAACTACCCTTAAAGTCTACCTTATTACCATATCCCCTTGTAGCTATAATAGAGGCCTGTTCAATAAAGAATGATTACAATTTTTTTGACAACGTACCTTTACTCATTGTCATGATTTTGATGGTCCTTCACAAAATAGCCTCCTGAATGCGATGTACTTGTCCTAGCGTTTCTGTCAGTCTTCAAGGACATGCTGGAAATCATTTTTGAGAGATACTTCAAAATCTCCTCCGCAGCCTTCACCACTACTTCTGATGATGGATAATGCGTCCCACGTACGCGTTTCTTCAAGTTAGAGAATAGAAAAAAATCACATGGGGCTAAATCCGGACTATAGGGAGGGTGAGGGATGCACTTCACGTTGATTTTTGCAAGATATTCAGCAACAACATTGGCAATATCCGGCCGCGCATTATCGTGGTGCAGCATCCAGCCTACTTCACCGAAATGTGGTCTTTTGAGCCTGATATACTCTTGCAATGTTTTCAGGACATCCCTGGAGTATTGTCCAGTTACTGATGTGTGTGCAGGTACAACATGCTGATAAACCATTCCATGAATATCAAAGAATTTTATTGAATGCCAGACTTTTACTTCCATTAGTCTTGGATACGTAGGACCAAGGACCAAGGGGCTCCCTCTACCCGGGAGCGATGGAAAACTCCGGGTGTCTTTCCATGGGGCAATACTTTGAGTCTAAAAAAAACCCATCGACTACAACGTAAAGATGGGTCGAACTGCAAACGTCACTTACAGGCGTCAAGCCTAAAGCGGGGCTCCTGGTGATCTAGCACACCTACTAGTTCTGCAGGCTAGTACCCGGGACTTATTAGGCAACACTCTACCCCATCAGGGTGGCCATATCCAATTCCCCGTGGGTGTCGGAAACATATTGCTCCCCGAGTCCAACCCAATCCGAACTCCCCGACGGGAGGAGCTGGGTAGTTCGGTCTGAGGTACCTCTAGTAACGTCAGAGATATTACGAGTGCTAAGAGTCCGCAGCGCCCGCACCTCCCCTACGGAAGAATATCAAAGAATGAGATGTCCTTAACTTTCCCAGCAGAAGCAACCCCTTTTGCTTTTTTTTGGGGGGGGGGGTTGGTAATGAAGGAGATTTCCACACTGAGCTTTGCTGTTTGCTCTAAGGATCAAAATGATGTAGCCAAGTTTCATCAGCAGTGATTACGTTTGTAAGAAACTCCGGATCTTCCTCTAACATCAACTTTAACTGCATGCGAATGTCCTTTTGTTCGGGAATCAACAGTCTTGGAACTCATCACACACAAAGACGTCTCATGTGTAATGCTTCTGTCACCAACGTGTGGGTGACACCCAATGAAATGTTCAGTATTTCAGAAAGTGATCTTAAGGTAATTCGTCGATCCTCTCTCACAATGGCAGCAGCAGTGTTGATGTTTTCTTCCGTAAGAGCAGTAACTGGAGCACCGGGTCCACCTTCCTTTGAAATTGATTGTCTCTCCTCTTTAAACATTTTAAACCACCCTCGAACTGTGCTGTAGGGAAGAACAGACTCTCCATAGGCCTCCTGTAACATTGTATAGGCGTCAACTGAAGATTTGTCGAGATGAAAGCAGAATTTCAAAGTCGCATATTGTTCCTCGCATGTTACCTCCATTACAGCGGTAGACGATACTGAACATGTCTGAACTTGCCTGGTTCTCACAGGCGGGAACTAGGAGTATCAACAATTGGAACTACTACGGCGTGTTTGTTTCCCATTAAGCTAACAGAATATAATAAGATTGAATTTTAGTGCGAAAAATTATGACCGTAAAAAATAATGATCATTCTTTATTGAACAGGCCTCGAATATTCTGACAGCAACTTTGGAGAATAAAGATGAAAAATCTGATGAAACATATGCACATTGTTAGTATCTTGTTTGTTTAAAAATGCTGACCTTCCTCAATCACAAATTACCCCTAACTACCTTCATTCACGACAATATTCCCTGGTTATTCTATTCCAAAGATATTCATGTTTGTCAAGTAGGTAATAAATTGTCATTTAGAACTTATGCGAGTCTAGCACGCGACGTCACTTATGTATTTCCGTTCTGTCAATAAATTATCCCAATATTTTATAAGACTTTTCTTACTTTAGCGTGATGGTAGCGTCACGTTCAGGAGGTCCTGATTTCTAATCTCGGCCAGGGTGATACGGTTTACCCCTTATTTTGAAATATGAATGCTCAATGCATCCTGTACTTATTTGAACATCATGTCATTCATCGTCCGATATGACTTAATGTTGGAGATTTTCTCTTATCCTGAAAGATGAATGTCTGCTAACTCTAAGCTCTATCTACCCCGTACTCATTTGAACATCATTTCATTCATCGTCCGATGTGACTTAACGTTGGAGGTTTTCTCTTATCCTGAAAGATGAATGTCTGGTAACTATAAGCTCTATGTACCCTGTAGTTATTTGAACATCATTTCATTCATCGTCCGATATGACTTAATGTTGGAGATTTTCTCTTATCCTGAAAGATGAATGTCTGCTAACTCTAAGCTCTATCTACCCCGTACTCATTTGAACACCATTTCATTCATCGTCCGCTTTGTCTTAACGTTGGAGGTTTTCTCTTATCCTGAAAGATGAAGGTCTGGTAACTCTAAGCTCTATGTACCCTGTACTCATTTGAACATCATTTGATTCATCGCCCGATATGACTTAACGTTGGAGGTTTTCTCTTATCCTGAAAGATAAATGTCTGGTAACTCTAAGCTCTATGTACCCTGTACTTATTTGAACATCATTTCATTCATCGCCCGATATGACATAACGTTGGAGGTTTTCTCTTATCCTGAAAGATGAATGTCTGTTAACTCTAAGCTCTATGTACCCTGTACTCATTTGAATATCATTTCATTCATCGTCCGATATGACTTAACGTTGGAGGTTTTCTCTTATCCTGAAAGATGAATGTCTGCTAACTCTAAGCTCTATCTACCCTGTACTTATTTAAACGTGTCCAACTTGCTAGCATCGAAATTCCAAATTCTTCATTCGCCTTGCTTGAACAATCAACATACCAAACGCTTTCAATTGTCTAGAGCAAAGCAATGCAGTTAGTTCGATAATGTGGGCAGTGTTACGTCATTAAAGTGCGACCTAATTCTGACAATTGCGCACATTCACATGTACTTCAAATTTAATTCGATGGGGGACATTATAAAACCTCATCCGTCATTCTAATGTACTTTAACATACGCTGATTGCTGTTTTAATGATGCCATTCCAGCGGGCGGTAGTTAGTGGAGGAAAAGCACGCCGGAGGCCAAACAAGAGAATGTACCAATAATGCAATCACGTTCTAAGCGGTCCATGTCACATCTCGTGAACTGTGGGCCCGCTAAACTCTCCCGGACTGAACCAAACTTCCTCCTGTGCTTCGGAACAGTATTAAGTTATCTATTTGTTAACGCCCAAGTAATAAATGAATTCACTGGTGAGGATGGTATTTTTTTAAGGTAAACATGCTGTTAAAGTTGATGTTAGAGGAAGATCCGGAGTTATTTTTAAAACGTGATCACTGCTGATGAAACTTGGCTACATCATTTTGATCCTGAGAGCAAACAGCAAGGCTCAGTGTGGAAATCTCCTTCATCACCAATCCCCAAAAAAGCAAAAGTGGTTGCTTCTGCTGGGAAAGTTATGATCATCTCATTCTTTGATATTCATGGAATGGTTTATCAGTTTGTTGTACCTGCACACACATCAGTAACTGGACAAAATCGTGTTCTAATGATCATTTCCAACGCTCTGTTTGCGCAGTTTAGTCGCAATAAATCCGACTTTTGGCGAATATTAATTACTGTAGATGAAAATTGGATACACTACAAAAGGAAGTTACTACTGCAGGGGATTGGAGAAGAAGGTTTGAGGAAATGCGCCAAATTCAAAGTTTTCATCTGACTGACCTATTTAAGGGAAAAAATAGGAGGAATTACTTTTTGACACACCCTTGTATTATCTGCACTTTCTTTTGTTATGTTTACAGCCGCTGCTTTCTCGAACTACTTCCAGTACTAAACGGTGAACTTTTCAATGATCTCTAGAGTTGTGACTTCCACGGGACGTCCAGAGCGAGGCACATCCCATTTTAAACTCTAAAGCCAACCTTTTAATTATTGTATATGAAGGGACAGAGTCTTTCAATGTACTGTCCATTTCCTCCTTGATTTCTTTAGGCGTTAAGCCTTTCAAATGGAAGTATTTAATCACTGCTCGTCTTTCCAAATCCTCAATTTTCGTGAAACCTCTACACTTGCCTTGTTCAAAATGCTGTCATTGAGCTTTTGACCTTTAACTATGAATAAAACTAGTCTAGAGTTAAGGTATATGATCTATCCGTCAAACTGGCTCAATGGTGCCATCTGTATGCGAGTCCCGAGACTTATCAGTCGTATTTTAAGAAGATAGTTACAGAATATTACACCTGAATGATAAAATCCACTGTACAAGAACATTTTATAATATGATCGAGAAAAAAAAAGCATGCGAAATTACAGTGTCAAAAAATAAGTAACGTAGTTACCATGGCAACAACATACGAACGTAATTTTCTCCAATAATTCATTAATAAAACCTGAATTCCTTAATCTCGCAAGTGTAATAATATTCAAACACAGAAATTTATTTATTTATTTATTTAGTTATTGTTATCTGAAAAGGTTCCCAAAGCCATAGCTCATGCTAGGGAACAGTACAATAATATATAAAATGATGGCAAACAGCCCTTAACAATACTTATATTACATTTTCATAGTAGGAATGAATTACCGTACAAGAATAACATATATGAAACATAAATAATAGTAACAAAGAACTTAACAGAAAAATAGAAGCTACATATTCTATGGGACATTAATCCATATTAATTTTTAAACAGTTTCGCTTTCAAACCAGCTATAAATGTGTAACAATTTATCAGCTATCAATATATGCCTTCAGTAAATTTTCAGCAACTTTCCTTTTAAAACCTTTTATGTTCCTGCAGCCTTTCAGTTCCAGTGGCAGCGCATTATATAAGTTGATAACGTGTGAGGTTGAGAGTTCAGGCCATAAGTAGAAGTGTTCACTGTTGGTTTTGTTAAGTTTCCTTTATTTCTTGTATTATATATATATGTGAGGAGCTTTCAAATGTTATATTGGACTTTAGAAGATTATTTTTTATTTTGTGGAGATATATTATCAAGGACAACTCTATGTTTAGTTGTAATGGTAAAATGTTAGTTACATGGTAGAGTGTTTTTGTGTTTGTTCTAAAGGGTAGATTGTAGATTATTTTCAAGGCACGATTTTGAAGTACTTCGAGGTCATGAATTAAATATTTAACAGAGTTACCCCATAAGATCTTTAAGTAATCCAAATGAGATTGAATTAAAGCATGGTAGATACTTCGTAAATGATTTACACTGAATCCTTTGAAATTTCAGCCTATGAATTACAGCTAACACAGGAAGAATCTTATTTTTTACATGCATGATATGGTCCTTCCATGTTAGCGTACTATCTAGAATCAAACCTAGATATGTGATTTTTGTTACTCTTTCAATCACTGCGTTATCAACATACATCTTGTTATTTACTACTGGTACGTATGATCTTTTATGAAATAACATATATTTTGTTTTACAGACATTTAATGTTAACTTATTGCCCTTAAACCAGCTATTCAATGCATTCAGGTCTGCTGTATGTCATATATCAGCTGGTGCTCAGAGTTATCTATATATAACAAACATATATCATCAGCAAACATAGTCAATTTACCTTTTAGTCTTAAACATCCTATGTCATTTATAAAATTAGGAATAATATAGGACCTAATACAGAACCTTGTGGAACACCATGATGAATTACTGATAGAGAACTGGAAATGTTGTTCATATTTACAAATTGTTTCCTATTACTGAGATAATTCTGAAACCAGTTGAGAGGAAGTCCTCTTACACCAGCATATTCAAGTTTATTTAGTAATAAAGTATGATCTACAGTGTCAAAAGCATTTTTTAGGTCAATAAATAAAACAGCAGCTAAGCGATTTCTATCCAGAGCTCTTTGAATAGGTACGATAATATCTACCGTGGCAGCAAGAGTACTAGATTTGTTAATAAATCCATACTGATGATTGTGAAAAAAGTTGTGTTTTTCTAGATGCTGTAATAACCTAACTTTTACTAGTTTCTCCAGAATTTTGGCAAATACAGGAATAATACTTATTGGTCTGTAATTATCCATAATTACTCTATCACCTGTCTTATAAATTGGGACAACTCTTGTGATTTTACAACCATCAGGTACTGAACCTGAACTAAGTGATAAATTAATAAAGGTTACAATGTGTGGAACCAAACTGTACTTGCACTTTGTTAACAATTAATTTGATAAAATATTATCTGTTTTATTACCTTTGTTTTTTATTGTTGCTATCATTTTTAGAACCTCATTATTATCTGTTGGATATAGAAAAAGACTATTTGGTACTGAACTATAAGGTGGTGGAGTATATTGTGTAGCTATACATATCTTCACTAACTGATCAGCTATATTTACAAAGTATTGGTTAAAACATTCACATATTTCTAATTGATTTACTATTTTTTGATTACCTACCAGTTTTCGTTTCTATTTTTACTCTTTATCACAGTTATTCACTCTCATTTTCTCTTTCACATTTGCATTATACGTAGAGTTTAACGTTTTGTTGTGCCAAGGAATTTACTCATCACCTCAGGTAAACAAAGTTACAACAGCTCACAGCCACAAATTACTAAAACAACTGTACTTTTTATGTCTATTTACGTTTTAGATAGCGTACACAGATATTTTCTTACGCTGACATCTAGCGGTGGGAAACGCAAACTTTTGGCGGTCTATAGTTTTACCTTAGCCAATAGATGGCAGCATAATCTGAAATTTATGTTTAGTGGAGTAAATGTGACTATATATGAAACTGTCATAGTAATTTGATTCTCTTTGTAACATTTGGCTTTAGAAATGTGATTGCTTAAGTAATTTATGGTTATAAGTAGTTGTGTCTTAGTTTTGTTAAAGGAATTAATGAATTGGCTGGCACAGTTCAACTGTAAGGTCTATGGAGTTGGATTGATGGATTGATAGCTACATTGAATACAGTCAATGGTGCATTAACACGGTTGACAATCGCTTGGTATGCTTTGTTCCTATTTTACTTTGTGCCTATAAGAATATTAAAGATAATGTTTATCTCGAAGTACATACAGAAAAGATTTGCATGTAAGGTAGGCGCAGGTGAATTTTATCGATATTTTGAAAATCGCTCACAAAAGCTCTATTTGTCACGTAAATATGAAAGCTTTTAACTTATATAGAAGTTTGGACATTCTAAATTACGCTAAATGCTAACATTTTTTATGGAGAACTTTCTGTATACTTCCGTATTCATTTATATTCCGGGCGGAAACTAACCCTTATCGCCCTCAATAGGATTGTCATAGCGGACGAATCGGAATGAAAACAAAAACGGTGGAACACTCAATTTAATGTAATCATGAGAACAAAATAAGACATTTCTACACTAGTATATTTATATCTTTATGTATCTTCCACATATTTTCCTCCACTGAATTGCTTCTTTTGCCCACACAGATTTCGTGGTACCATTCTCAAATTTTCTGGGCTGATTTGAATATAATTTCACCCAAAAATCAATTTCTGATAATACTTAACGTTGGAGGACGTAAAAAAAATGAATCTTCCGTTTATAGCGGTATTTATTTTTGCCCATTGGCAGCACTGATTAAGTAACTATCATACGTGGGTGGGTCAAAAAGTAATGCCTCCTATTTTCCTTAAGTAAGTAAGTTATGTGAAAACTTTGAATTTGACGCAATTCCCCTGACCTTCTTCTCCAATCCCCTGCAGTAGTAACTTCCTAAGTCAACATGTGGCACCACTGCATCCTCTTGAGAAATGGCTGACATCGACATTCGTATTAGACAGCGTTCTGTGATTCAATTTTTGCTCGCGGAAGATGAAACGCCAATTCGCATTCACGAAAGGCTAAAAAATGTTTATGGTGATGCAACGGTGGATGTCAGCACTGTTAGACGATGGGTTCGTCGCTGTAACGAAGCTGAAGGGCAAACGCCATTGGCAGATGAAAAGCGAAGCGGCAGTGACTCCATGCAACATTCAGCGAGTCGATCGGCGGGTAACAACAGCTGAATTGTGTCTCATTACCTCCCTCAGTAAAGGCAGTGTGATGACGATTATTCAACAACTGGGTTACTCAGAAGTTTGTTCACGTTGGATACCAAGAATGTTAACCGCCCAAAACAAAGAAACAAGGAAAGCAATAGCCTCCGAACACTTGCAGCGCTTCAATTTGGAGGGAGATGAGTTTCTGGAAAAAATTGTTACTGGAGACGAAACGTGGGTTCATTTTTTTGAAACTGGATCAAAGAGGCAGTCAATGGAATGGCTTCATACAACGTGCCATCACACACGACTGCCTCAAAACTCAGCGGTCGGCAGGGAAAGTTATGGCGACAGTGTTTTGGGATGCAGGGCGTGTGCTTATGATTGATTTTTTGGAGCAGGGATGCACAATAAATTCTGTCCAATACGTCAGAACTCTCAAAAAGCTGAAAGCACGTCTTCGCCGAGTTCGCCCAACAAAAACTATGGCGGATGTTCTTCTTTTGCATGACAATGCAAGACCACACACCAGCCGTTACACCACTGCAGAAATTGAGAAATTGGGATGGCAAGTCTTACCTTACTGAACTGGAACCATCAGACTTTCATCTGTTCGGGCCACTGAAGGAAGCTCATCGTGGGATTCATTTTGAAGATGAGGAGGCTGTGAAAACGTCCGTGTGTCAATGGTTTAGGAAGCAAGACCGTGTGTTTTACCACACTGGAATACATGCCCTAATTAAAAGGTGGACCAAAACTGTAGAAAAGGACGGAGATTATATTGAATAATGACAAATTAATCGTCAATGTTGTAGTTTTCAAGCTATGTAAATTGGATTCAATTTTCTTGGCAATTAAAGGAGAAAAAGGCTGGAGGCATTACTTATTGACCCAACCTCGTAGTTAACGTTGGAGGACGTAAAAAATGGATCTTCCGTTTGTAGCGGTATTTATTTTTGCCCGTTGGCAGCACTGATTAAGTAACTATCATAACAAGGAGGATTATGGATGCAAGAGTCTGTATTTTCATATTGTACAAGTTTCTGGAGCAATTTCAACGCACACTCGTTATATATTACCTTAAGCGAACTTAAAAAATAACAAGATGTCAGAAATGCAGCAATTAAATACCTCTTTTCCGTAAAAGAAGCTAGATTTCTCACTAAGACTGAAGAAATACTCGGATTACACAGTCAACTGTCTTAGATAGTTAAATTCGTTCCAACATAACAAAAGACTATCGTCACCTAGGGAGCAGAATTTGAAAGAATAGCTCAAGTCAACTATTTCAAATTCAAAACTGTTTTTGTAGCACTTTTATCTTTGTTAAAGTAAATATTTGAGCAGTTTCTTGTAAGATAACTGTATATTGAAGAATAATGTGTACTTTTGAATGTTTTTCTCTTTAAAGATAAACAAATGAAGACAAATATTGACGGCAAAGGTCAATATATGAAGTCTAAATGCTTTACTTTGTAATAAAATTAGTTTAAATGGAGATGTATGACTTCCCCACAGAATTGTTACATAACTAAGTTGGCCTATGGATTTGGGTAGAAAATTTTCTTTAAGGATTTTCACCCTCAATAGCAGTGTAATTTTAGTAGATATAGAGGCTTATAGAGGCACGTTGTTTAGTCATATCGGTGTTCAAATTTAATTAAAGCAACTAAGGCTCGGGCTTTATAGTTAACCACTATTAGGTCAATTATTGGAAATTAATTGTTCTTTCACACTAGCCGTGTGTAGGACGCACTATGAAAGGGTAGAGACAGACTGAAACATTCAATGCCATAGCCGGGATTTGAACCACGGATCTTGTGGTTTCCGCCCAGCCGCTCTAAACCATTGAGCTACTATGGCCAACATGCCAACATGACATTGAATTCTCCAACTGACTCGTGTTTTTCTGGTCCTTAAAGTACTTACAGCATAGTAAGTCGCCATTAAGTTAGTTGTCTCATGTGTTTATGAGAACTCCTAGGGGTTTACTGGAAAACATACGAGTCAGTTGAGAATTTAATGTCATGTTGGCACGTTGGCCATAGTAGCTCAATGGTTTAGAACGGCTGGATCCAGAAGATCCATGTGTCAAATCCCGGCTATGGCATTAAATTTTTCAGTCTGGCTCTACCCTTTCATAGTGCGTCCTACACAAGGCTAGTGTGAAAGAAATTTCTTTCATAGAATTGTTTATCAGCATGTTGTACCTGCACACACATCAGTAACTGAACAATACTACAGGGATGTCCTGAAAACATTGCAAGTCCATATCAGGCGCAAAAGACCACATTTCCGTGAAGCAGACTGGATGTTGTACCACGATAATGCGCGGCATCATACTGCAAATGTTGTTGCTGAATATCTTGCAAAAATCAATGTGAAGTGCAGTTCAGTATCACCTACCGCTGCAATGGAGGTAACATGCAGTTAAAGTTGATGTTAGAGAAAGATCCGGAGTTTCTTTCAAACGTAATCACTGCTGATGAAACTTGGCTCCATCATTTTGATCCTGAGAGCTAACAGCAAAGCCCAGTGAGGAAATCTTCTTCATCACCAACCCCCAAAAAAGCAAAAGTGGTTGCTTCTGTTGGGAAAGTTATGGCCATCTCATTCTTTGATATTCATGGAATGTTTTATCAGCATGTTGTACCTGCACACACATCAGTAACTGGACAATAGTACAGGGATGTCCTGAAAACATTGCAACTCCATATCAGGCGCAAAAGACCACATTTCCCTGAAGCAGGCTGGATGCTGCACCACGATAATGCGCGGCCGCATATTGCCAATGTTGTTGCTGAATATCTTGCAAAAATCAACATGAGGTGCATCCCTCACCCTCCCTATAGTCCGGATTTAGCCCCCATGTGACTTTTTTCTATTCTCTAACTTGAAGAAACGCCTTCGTGGGAGGCATTATCCATCATCAGAGGCAGTGGTGAAGGCTGCGGAGGCGATTTTGAAGGATCTCTCAAAAATGGTTTCCAGCATGTCTTTGAAGCCTGACAGAAACGCTGGGAAAAGTGCATCGCATTCAGGGGAGACTATTTTGAGAAGAACCATCAAATTTATGAGGATGAGTAAAGGTACGTTGTCAAAAAAATTATAATCATTCTTTATTGAACAGCCCTCGTAAATTTTTACAGAATTTTGTTTGTTTTTCTTTTATAAATGTATAAATTTTTTCAAATCCTATTTAAATATAAATAAAAAACCCGTTACAAAGTTAATTTTATAAAAGGCGGATTTAGGAAGTATTGAAAACAAAGTTTTCAGTTAAACTTTGGTTCAGAATTTTTGCTGTTGCTGCGTCAACCTGCCTCTTGTTCAATTGTCTTTTCTCACACTGTAGCCTTGCCTTTTATAATCCGGAACTGCAGCAGTTGGTATATTTCAGTTAAATAAGACGTAAGGGCAGAAGTATTGTTTTGTTTAATGTTGCAGGATATTTTGCCACATCACGTTAGCGAAGCCGCGATAAGAACGTGTTAGCAAAAAGAGCTAAATTAGGATCGGAACGTGTAATGTATTCAGATTGCCTTCTTTCTTTGCTCTTCCCGCGAGGAATTCCCGTAATGGTAAAACGCTTTCCTCATCACTCTTTTCCCTGGAGTCGTCGACGACGACGACGTCGCTTCCTTCCGGTCTTAATTCAACTACAGACAGAGTCGGAACAGTTTAACGTCATTAGGTATGCAAATCCGTTGTCCTTGAGCCACAAGTTTCAAATATGATGCAATCCCCCTCCCTAGACCGCGCACATTCAAAACTTCTCAATGGAACATTAAGCGAGAAAATTGCTGCCAACTCCACAAAGTTTCGTATTTAGGGCATTTCTCACCCAAAACGGTTTTTTGTGCTCCCAAGTGATTATCTTCAAGAAGACAGTAAACGTAATTTTTCCTCTAGCTCTCAGAAGCCTCCAAGTTCCACAAAGCAAATTTGAGAAAGTGCTTTCTGCATCCTCTACCTAGCTTTAGCAGGCAAGCATCTCTTCTTTTATCTCCCAAGTACGCCTTGCACTTTAACAGAAGTCTGCACTCACATGATTTTGTTTTATTCGTTCTTGTAAAATCACGAGGGCTGTTCAATAACGAATAATCACAATTTTTTGATAACATACCTTTACTCATCCTTATAATTTTGATGTCCTTCTCAAAATACTCTCCCCTGAATGCGATGCACTTGTTCCCATTCTTCAAAGACATGCTGGAAGCCATTTTTTGAGAGATCCTTCAAAATAGCCTCCCCAGCCTTCACCACTGCTTCTGATGATGGATAATGCCTCTCACGAAGGCGTTTCTTCAAGTTAGAGAATAGAAAAAAGTCACATGGGGCTAAATCCGGACTACAGAGAGGGTGAGGGATGCAGTTCACGTTGATGTTTGCAAATGAAATGAAATGTGTAGTGTTTAACGCCCTCTTTTACTACATACGGCACGGAGGCGATGACACTGATGATACATGAGATGAAGATGGAGCACCGATGGAATGAGATGGCGGGGGAACCGGAGATCCCGGAGAAAACCCTCCCCAGCGACGTGTTTTCCACCACAAATCTCACTTTGCGGTCGCCTGGGATCGAACCCGGGCCGCCTAGGTGAGAGCCAAGTGGTCTAACCACTGAGCCACGGCGCGGCCCTGATTTTTGCAAGATATTCAGCAACAACATTGGCAATATGCGGCCGCGCATTATCGTGGTGCAGCATCCAGCCTGCTTCAAGGAAATGTGGTCTTTTTCGCCTGATATAGACTTGTAATGTTTTCAGGACATCCCTGTAGTATTGTTCAGTTACTGATGTGTGTGCAGGTACAACATGCTGATAAACCATTCCATGAATATCAAAGAATGAGATTACCACAACTTTTTGCTTTTTTGGGGGTTGGTGATGAAGGAAATTTCCACACTGAGCTTTGCTGTTGGCTCTCAGGATCAAAATGATGTTGCCAAGTTTCATCAGCAGTGATTAAGTTTGAAATAAACTCCGGATCTTCCTCTAACATCAATTTTAACTGCATGTTACCTCCATTGCAATACTGAACATGTTTGGCTCTCACGGCGGCAACCAGGAGTAGCAACAATGAAACTACTATGGCGTATTTGTTTTACATTAGGGTAACAGAACATAATAAGATTGAATTTTAGTGCGAAAAATTATGACCGTAAAAGTTATGATCATTGCTTATTGAACAGCCCCCAAATTTTGGATGAAGGTAAGATCGACGAAGTAAGACCAACGACGGGAAACGAGATACCAGCACGAATCTTGCTATATACGTTGTCGCAACTTTGGGGCATCGAAACCCGCAACAACGGAGGAATCCTGCTACAACTTTGCCGAAAAATAGTTTACTATTGGCAGAAACAAATTTTGGCAAATCCGTTATGTTTACTCAGGGGTACCTGTGCCTTCTTTCTACTATCCCAGTCTCTGGGTTTTGATGCGAATAATCCTGTGACACCCACTGGCCCTGCTGCAATGTTGCCTACATTTCTTCCAGGTAGGAACTGGACCATGAATCGAAAAATATGACAATCTGAAGGTGCGAAATCAGGGCTGTATGCTGAGTGTGGTAGCATTTTTATTTCTTCCATATCCTAATTCCTTAGAATTGATAAATCACCTACAGAAGTACAACATCCCGGAAAATCACATACTAGTTTCTTTTGACGTTAAGGCACTTTTTACAAGCATTCCAGTAGAGAAAATACCTACATTCTCCAAAAAATGGCTAACCCAGACTACAACGGACCCCAGAGAAATAGGTGACATTATCAATCTTACATATTTATGCATAAGGAATAATTACTTCATTTTTAACCAAAAGTTCTACAGACAATCAAAATGATTAACTATGGGGAGCCCACTTTCGCCTATTTTAGCAGACCTATACATGAGCTATTTTGAAACACACATAGTAAAGGCCTTCCCACAGATTTATAAATTTTGGCACAGATATGTTGATGATGTTTTTGCTATCATTCCGGAAAAACTTAGAGAAGATTCTCTAAAATTACTAAACCTGCAAGATAATCACATCAAATTTACTTTGGAAGTAGAAAGAGACAACACCCTACCCTTTTTGGACCTCAAGATAACTAGAAATCGTCATGGTGTAGATTTTGGAATATACAGGAAGCCCACACACATAGATAATTACATAAAGAAAAATGAATACAACCCAGTTTCACATCAACAGGCTGCCTTTAGAAGTCTAATTCACCGGCTATACAACGTCCCACTGAGTAAGGATGAATTTTTGAAAGAACAACACATAAAAGACATAGCGGTATTAAATGGATTCAACCCAGCCATCATAAGGAATATGATGAAGAGAAAAGAAAAACTGAAGATAATATAAAAAATACCACTCTGACACCACTTAATAACACAAATTGGCAATATAGAAAATTCACCTACCATCCATGGGCTTTTAGAAAATTTGAACGAATCTTCAAAAGACTAAACTTAAAACTAGCACCCCAAAACAAATTCAGTCTGAGGAACCTGCTAAATAAACCACTGAAAAATACAATCCCCAACAATTTGAAATCAGGAATTTATCAGATTAATTGTGAAACCTGTGAAAAAAGCTACATGGGAAAAACTAAGAGAAACTTGTTAACAAGGCAAAAAGAACACCAGAGGAACATTAAGTTGAAACAAACAGAAAAATCTGCAGTTTCACACCATTTTTGGACAGAAAACCACAACGTTGGCCACAACATTAAACTGTTAAAATCTTTAAGTACACCCATAGAATTGGATATTTGGGAAAAAATATTCATAAACAAAAGCCGTGATAAAGTTATAAATTTTGAAATCCCGGCATTAAATGAAGTATTAAAACTTAGTGCCCCGAACATCAGATGGCAGAGTGATCGGAGCTCCGTAGTAGTGGAAGAAGAGGGAGGTTCATTTAGTCACCAAACAGCTGAGGATGAGATCGAATGATCTTGAAAACGTTTCAATTATACAAAAACAAGTAAGTGAAGTTTGTAAACATAGTGACTCATAAATCAAACTTAAATATAATTCTGGGTAATTCCGCCAAAATTTCATGAACTACTTCCAGTTTTAGTTAATTGATGCCAATTAATCATTTCTTTACACTAGCCGTATAAAGGCTAAGGTATTTGATAGTCAACATGAAAATTCAATGTCATGGCCGGTATTTGAACTACGGATCTCCTGGTTTCCGTCCAGTCGCTCTAACCCATTGAGCTGCCATGGTCAACTAACCGTCACAACATTAAATTCTCCATTTGACTTGTATATTTCCCCGGTACACCACTAGGTGCTCTCGCATTCGAGAGAGTTAAATGATGAAGCCTGGGTCTCAAGTACTTACGATAGTAAGTCGCCACAAATGACAGCTGACCCCTGAAATTAGAGAACGACGTGTTGATACTTGTGAAGAGCTACTTCAGCGCTTTGTACGGGAAGGTGATGACTTCCTTGCAAGAATCGTTACTGGGGACGAAGTCTGGGTTCACTTCCACCAACCGGAAAGGATGAGAGTGAGCAAGGAATGGCGCCATTCCTTATCACCAAAACAAAAGAAGTTTGGTACAGAGCTATCAGCAGGGAAGGTTATGCCGACTCTCTTTTGGGACGAGAAAGGCGTCATTTTGGAGCATTACATGTCTAGAGGGACCATGTCACCCGTGGATCATTCACAGATCTCATAAAAAGTCATCTGCGGACCTCAATCAAATCAAAGCGACGTGGATTGCTGTCAGCAGGTGTCCTTTTGCAACACAACAATGCAAGGCCCCACACTGCCCGTACGACAGTTGCAACAATCACAGACCTGCATTTTGAGTGTCTTCATCAGCCACTATTCTCAACAGTTAAATGGAGAGGTTCTACTTCTATTACTTCTGGACGCGTAGGACCAAGCACCCGGGACTGCTACACGGGAGCGATGGATACTCCGGGTTTCTTTCCATAGGGCAATACCTGGAGTCTAAAAAGCCCCCCCCCCCCCGGTGAGCACAACGTCAAGACGGAATGGAAGTGGATACGCAACTTACGCGCGTCAACCCCGCAGGGAAGACTACCGGTGGGGCCGCCTGGTGATCTAGCACACCTTTTACTAGCTCTGCAGGCTAGTACCCGGGACTTATTACGCAACCCTCTAATGGCACCAACCAGGTTGTTTGCAGACGATTGTATCATTTATAACATCATTCGGAATACAGCGCATGAAACCGCTCTTCAGGATGATTTAAATGAAATCTGTAACTGGGCTGCGGCTAACAAAGTGTCAATTAATGCCAAGAAAAGTAAGTCCATTGTTTTAGTAGAACTAAGGGCAAAATTATTGTTAACTATCACATGGGAGGGGTGCAAATTCCACAGGTGGACAGCTGCAAATCCTTGGGAGTGTACCTGGCAAGTAATGCTGGATGGGACGAACAAGTAAATTCCACATCTAGGAATGCCTGGAAGGCATTACACTTCGTAATGAGAATATTGAAAAAGGGGAGCGCTAGGTCCAGGGAAATTGCCTACAAGGCCTTAGTGCGGCCGGTTATGGAATATGGAGTAGCATGCTGGGACCCGTATAGAGCTAGCCAAATCGATCCATTAGAAAAAATACAGAAGAGGGCAATAAAATTCATAAAAAGAGGCAAGTATTTTGGGCCTATAAAAGGAGATGAGACTAAATGGGAGGAATTAAGAATTAGGCGTAAAAAACATAGGTTGGTAGCATTATTCAAAGCTAATGCTGATGTAAAGGCATGGGTGGACGTTAATGTAAGGTTAGATAATCCGGATTATTATGGACGAAGCGATCATAGGTATAAAATTAAGGGTAGAAGATACAGAACCGACGTAGGAAAATTTTCTTTTGTTAATAGAACCATTGAAGAATGGAATGAATTGCCTGTAGCAGTCTTTCAGGGCTGTCTCCTGTCGATGAAGAAATTTAGAAAAAATCTAGATGGTTTATAGTTTAACTTTTAAATTATAATGGTATATAATGTGTAAATAGAGAAGTAATTAGATATGTTTTAAGTGACTAGAGTTAAAATAATATCATGTTTGTATTGTTTATTGTGTTATTGTTGTAAATCTAGTATTTGTAATTTGATCTGTATTCTTAACTCTGCCACCGGGTAGTACCCAATTGCAGTGAATGAATACATATATACATCCCCTCCGGGCGGCCGTAGCCTGGCTGGAGGTACCCAATTCCCCGTGGGTGTCGGGAACACACTGCCCCCTTGAGACCAACCCAATCCGAACAACTCCCATTAGGGAGGAGCTCGTCAATTCGGCCCGACGTTCCTCTAGTAACGCCAGAAGTACTACGAGTTCTAAGGGTCCGCAGAGGCCGCACCTCGGCAGCTGAAGAGGAAGGATCCCCTCCCCTACGGGCACTATTCTCAACAGGCCTTGCCCCAAATGAATTCCAATGTTAGGATCACTCAAAGACGCAATGGGAGGAAAGAAGATCCGTGGTACGCCACGCGGTGAATGGTTGTACGGACTACCAAAATAATTTTTTTCTAAAGGCAATTATACACTTTGTAAGCATCGGAGGACTTGCATTGAGCATGGCGGAGATTCTGTTGAAAATTGATGAAGATTTGTACCACTTCTGAACAATAAATAATATTTAAAAGTATTTAAAGTTTTCATTTGACTCACCCTGGTATCCTTTACTGCACCAAGTTCTTCCGAAAGCCTACGGGTAACTTTTTGTGCTTTTTCTCGCAAACCTCGGCCTCTATACTCGATATTTCATACCTTTAGGTCTTCCAGAACGTGGTAAATCTTTACTGTTTTCTTCTCCATTGTTGTAACGTTGCAACCATCCATGCACACACTAACGACATCTTCTCCTTCCAATTCACATATTCCCCGAGCTACGACAGCGACTTTTATAATTTTGTTTCGAGTAGTGTTTTAGAAAGACTAAGCTCACACTTTTGTCATCTCTATTTTGTCTTTGTTTATTAACAAATGAAGACATGATACATGCTCACAATATACGCAATACTAAAGCATTGGTGTTGCTGAAGAAACAAGGTTCACTAAGAGGATTATGTCATTGTTCTTTTCAACACCGCGCTAAATTCTGCAGTCATCTTTTACCACTCACACCTACGTCACAAACTGTGTACATATCACTACTTAAACATAATATCTTAAGACATCAGAGTACCAAAATCGTGACCCTCGCAACTGGATCCAAGAATCTAACTAACATCACGTGTATGTAACTAATTTTCGAGCTTCAACTTTTTTAGCGAAGCTCACAGGTTTACTATAGAATCTGTGACTATGACTATTATGTATTTTCTGAAATAGAAGCTGGAAATAGCTAAATTTCTGTTAAAAAGGGCAAAAAGTTTAGTAGCAGTGTACCCTTAGCTCTGTAGGTAACGTCTTAGAATTTAATAGAAGAATTGAGCAAGATATGTAACGCCTGATTCATTGCCTGTCCTGAACACCGCTATGCAGGAGAAGTTGCCTATACTTCAGGGGTTAAAGCTACAATATTGTCTATTGCTTCTGCTAGCCACACACTCCAACGTACTTTTACATAAGTAAAAGTAGTTCGTTAGTAAATATATTACTGGCATAGTACAGTTATAGGAATACATATTATTCTGATAATAATATTAAATTATTGTTAAAAAATGCAACCACATCTCCGTAGAGTTCTCCCTCACGTTAAATCGGTACCGAGTTCCTTTTTCAGTCAGGGTGATAAGGTCTTTACAGGATTTCTCCTTCCCTAGAAAGATGAATGCATGGCATTTCTAAGCTCTATGTACACTGTACTCATCTGAAAATTTCACTCATCGTCCGATATGACTTAACGTTGGAGGCTTTATTTTATCCTGAAGGATGAATGTTTGGTAACTCTAATCTCTATGTACCCTGTACTCATTTAAACATTATTTCATTCATCGTCCGATATGACTTAATGTTGGAGGCTTTATTTTATCCTGAAGGATGAATGTCTGATAACTCTAATCTCTATGTACCCTGTACTTATTTGAACATCATTTCATTCATCGTCCGATATGACTTAACGTTGGAGGTTTTCTCTTATCCTGAAAGATGAATGTCTGATAACTCTAAGCTCTATGTACCCTGTACTTATTTGAACATCATTTCATTCACTATCCGATATGACTTAACGTTGGAGGTTTTCTCTTATCCTGAAAGATGAATGTCTGGTAACTCTAAGCTCTATGTACCCTCTACTTACTTGAACATCATTTTATTCACTATCCGATATGACTTAACGTTGGAGGTTTTCTCTTATCCTGAAAGATGAATGCCCTATGTTAACCTTATTATGTATATAAGGTTCTATGTGTCTGGCGAGTGTAAGCTCTCTGTACCTTGTACTCATTTTAAAGTCACGGGTGGTCACAGATATGCTGAATGCCAGACTGGTGCGACTACAGGACAGCTTTTAACCACCCTAAGTGTAATGTTAAACAGATGTGACGTGTGTTGGCAGTGCTAGTTAAGTGGACGGCAGATTTTCAGAGAATTTTCAAATAAATTTCGCTTGTTTTTGAAGAGTAGAAGAACCACTTGAATGTTAATGACCAGATTTAGGGGATTCACACGGGTTTGTCCCGGAAAGGGGATTTAGCCCTAGGAAATGAGTATTAAAACGGTGTGCATAAAGTGGTTCATTTGTTTTGTAATAACCGGAGCAATATAACAACCGAATAATGAAATTGCGGCATATTTCCATAATGTGCAAAAGAGGGAAAGCGATTTTAGCGGCTTAAATTACATGAGTGGAACTGCCAACAGAACAAACAAAAATTCATTTATTGAAAATATATTACTTGCTTTACACGTGAATTAAAATTGACGATAAAAAATAGAACACAAATGCTTTATGTATGTTAAATGCCTTGTTTCAGACATGTACGTTGAAATTTAACAATAACTACATTGTTGTCTAGTAATATTTTGTCTATCTCTTACATTAAGCAAAATTAATTCTGAAATCTGAGGACATTCACAGAAAATTCAAATTATAATATTGAATTTATCATTAAAAACAGTAAAAGCTGACTGAAACGGAGACGTTATACGCTGGAAACCTGCAAAAACGTAAAATAAATTATGGAATAAAGCTATTTTCCATGTAAAATTACACTCCAAACCAAGAGACTGCCTAAAGGAAATAATTTTCGGGCACTTTGAGTAAATAACTTGACTAAAACCAGGCCGCATCGTGGCTCAGTAGTTAGACCGCTTGCCTCTCACCAAGGCAGCCCGGGTTCGATCCCAGGCGACCGCAAAGTGAGATTTGTGGTGGACAACACGGCGCTGGGATGGGTTTTCTCCAGGATCTCCGGTTTCCCCCGCCATCTCATTCCACCGGTGCTCCATCTTCATCTCATGTATCATCAGTGTCACCGCTTGCGGTGCCGTATGTAGTAAAAGTGGGCGCTAAACACTACACATTTCATTTCATTTGACTAAAACCGATTACTTTATGGATAATGCCTTACCACCTACGAGGGATGTTCAATAAATAATGGTCATAATTTTTGCGGCCATAATTTTTTGCACTAGAATTCAATCTTATTATATTCTGTTAGCTTAATGTGAAACAAACACGCCGTACTAGTTTCATTGTTGGTACTCCTGGTTCCCGCCTGTGAGAACCAGGCAAGTTCAGACATGTTCAGTATCGCCTACCGCTGTAATGGAGGTAACACGCGAGGAACAATATGAGGCTTTGAAATTCTGCTTTCATCTCAACAAATCTTCAGTTGAGGCCTATACAATGTTTCAGGAGGCCTATGGAGAGTCTGTTCTTCCCTACAACACACCTCATAGGTGATTTAAAATGTTTAAAGAGGGGAGACCATTTCAAAGGAAGGTAAACCCCAGTGCTCCAGTTATTGCTCTTACGGAAAAAAAAGTCAACACTGCTGCTGCCATTGTGAGAGAGGATCGACGAATTACCTGAAGATCACTTTCTGAAATACTGAACATTTCAACGTTGGTGAGAGAAACATTACAGATGAGACGTGTTTGTGCGCGATGGGTTTAAGGCTGTTGATTCCTGAACAAAAGCACATTCCCATGCAAATCTGCATGCAGTTAAAGTTGATGTTAGAGGAAGATCCGGAGTTTCCTACAACCTTTCATCACTGCTGATGAAACTTGGCTACATCATTTTGATCCTGAGAGCAAACAGTAAAGCTCAGTGTGGAAATATCCATCACCAACTCCCCAAAAAGCAAAAATGGTTGCTTCTACTGGGAAAGTTATGGTCTTCTCATTACTTGATATTCATATAATGAAAGGGAGAGCCAGACTGAAAAATTCAATGCCATAGTCGGGATTTGAGCCACGAATCTTCTGGTCTCCGTCCAGCCGCTCTAAACCATTGAGCTTCTATGGCCAAAGTGTTTACATGACATTAAATTCTCCAACTGACTCGTATTTTTCCCAGTAAGCCACTAGGAGTCCTCATAAACACACCAGACAACTACCTTAATGGCGACTTACTATGCTGTAACTACTTTAAGGCCCGGGCTTCATAGTTAGGACCACTATTAGATCAATTAATGGAAATTGATTGTTGTTTCACAACTAGCAGTGTGTAGTATGTCAGTTGGAGAATTTAATGTCATGTTGGTACGTTGGCCATTGTACCTCTGGACGGAGACCAGAAGATCCGTGGTGCAAATTCCGGCTATAACACTGAATTTTTCAGTCTGGCTCTACCTGTCATAGTACGTCCTACACACGGCTAGTGTGAAAGAACAATTAATTTCCATTAATGGAAATTTCTTTTCTTGTAATTTACTTCCTGCAACGTTTAGTCATATCGGACGATGAATGGAACGGGTGAAATGATGCTCAAATGAGCCCGGGGTCCATAGAGCTTAGAATTACCCGACATTCGTCTTTCAGGATAAGGGAAAACCCAGTAGAATACCTTATCTAGGTAACTCACCCTGACCGAGATGCGAACTCGGGACCTCTTGAACGTGAGTTAGACAGCTACCATCCAGGCTACTGAGGCGGGCATTCTTGAAATGGTTTATCTGCATGTTGTGTCTGCACACACATCAGTAACTGGACAATACTACAGGGATGTCCTTAAAATATTGCAAGTCCATATCAGGCGCAAAAGACCACATTTCCGTGAAGCAGGCTAGATGCTGCACCACGATAATGCGCGGCCGCATATTGTCAATGTTGTTGCTGAATATCTTGCAAAAATCAACGTGAAGTGCATCCCTCACCTTCCCTATAGTCCGGATTTAGCCTCATGTGACTTTTTTCTATTCCCTAACTTGAAGGAACGCCTTCGTGGGAGGCATTATCCATCATCAGAAACAGTGGTGAAGGCTGAGGGGGCGATTTAGAAGGATCACTCAAAAAATGGTTTCTAGCATGTCTTAGAAGACTGGCAGAAACGCTGGGACAAGTGCATCACATTCAGGGAGGACTATTTTGAGAAGTACCATCAAAATTATGAGTATGAGTAAAGGTAAGTGGTCAAAAAAAATGTGATCATTCTTTATTTATTTATTTTCTTCATTTGTGCTACAACAGAGCAAAGCTCCAATTACAGTAGCTACATGCAATTTAGTTACACAAGTTTGACTAAATGCAAAACAGAAATACAAAAAGGAATACAGACAAACTAAAAATACACTATATATTAAGCTATTATTGAAGACAAGACATTGCAAATTGTATACTAATCAAGCAAATAAGTGATACAGCAGAGTAAACAATAATTGATCAAAGTTGAATATAAAAGAAAAAGAATGCAATTAATGGAATAAAATATTAAAAAAACTAAGACTAAAAATGAAACATATTAAACTACTATATAAGACTAGAATTGCAAATGATAAACTCATTATGCAATACAACTGAAAATCACATGCAAATAATTCCCATATTTAATTGTTTTTTTTAAACTGCTCGTAAGTTAAACTAAAATCCAGCTCTATTTTAGTAGATAGTTTATTGTATTTCGCACACAACCTAACAACGGGAGAATTTTTATGGGATACTGTTTTGGGAGTCTTAAATTGAAAGAGCTGACGATTTCTAAAATTAGCAGAACTGACATTAAAACATATTCTGTCAAGCAGTTCTTCAGTGGATACCAAGCCGTTTATGAGTTTGTACAGAAATAATTGTTCGGCTATTGTTCTACGATCAGAGACTGAGACTGTTTTGAATTCGTTAAGCAATTGACTATAAGGCAAGTTCTGATTATAAGTAAAAGCACCGTGAGTTTTGTAATGTAAGTATCTGAGGAACCTTTTTTGGATCTTCTCTATTTGATTGTTGTGACATTTATATATTGGTGACCATACAATTGAACAGCTCTCGTAAAATACCACTTGAAATGCAAAATTTCAGACAGATTTTTTGGATTAATATTTTTATTCATTGCAAAATCGCAACAACCTAACAAAATGGCGCTCTGTAACCAAACTGGTTGACAGATGACAATCAAACTTCTCGTGGATATAGAGGACAACAAGAATTTCTAATCCCACATTACATGAGACTTTATATGATCAGTTCCTGGTACTTTCTTGACGTAATGTAATATTCTTTCTGTTTAACTATTAACAATTTAGTTATTTCCTTTCTCTTGTAAAACACGTTACATCATTGCTATTGTTGGCAGCCGTGATATGAACAGAGTAAGACGGGCTTTTCTTTCCTCATAACGAAAAATTCAAGCAACACGCTCATCAAATTTGCATGTGGGAGTTGGCATGAGATCAAAGGCTCTGAAATCTGTCCCATTTCCCAGGATGCACAGCAAATTAACCCACCTCCCCCCTCCCTCCACAAACAAATTCATGTCGCGTTCCCTGCATTTGATACCTACGTGATACGGCTTACAAGTTGCGGCCTTTTAATAAAGCAGATTAAATTGAACCTATTCATTTGCAATGAAGCGTTGATTGCCAATTAGCAAATGGAATATATATACCATTAACTCGCCAGCAAAAAACTATGACCTACAAACACACACCCAATCTGTGTTCAGCTTAACGAGGTTCTTTTTGTGCAGTTTTAATAGGTTCCAGTAATAATTTGTTGCATTTATATTAATTTCTATAAATCGCGTACCATAATCACTTATTCTTCGAAGTGGTTAGCGGTAAATAGATTCTAATGCTTGTTTTCGTGTTGTATATTTCAGAATTAAGCAGACTTTTCCGTAGTTTCGATTTCTTGTCACCAGATGCGCAGTTGTTTTATTCCTCATTGCTATCGTTTGGCAGTTGTTTTCGAATACTCACTTTCTTCTCGTGCAGGCAGCCAGGTGAAACGATGATTAGATATCAACATTTCGGGAGTGTACAACTCTCCCATTATCAGGATATTTATAAAATGTTATAACCACAAATGAAATACTGGATATAACATAACTATAAACTAAGAAAAAACACTACCAATATTCGTATTACTGAACAAAGGCTGTTTTCAGTAAATTAAATGCCAGGTCAGGAGATGGCGTGAGTATAGAAAATTGTGTCAAAGAAACTTAACTACTTAACTTGATTATCAAGCTTTATAGATCTTTGCTTCTTAATTCGATGGATTTCCATTTTTAAGGCCGGTCTCCAAGAGGAGCTGAACTGAAATCCAGCATCACGATTAAGCGTGCTCCTTTCAGAGGAAATCGCCAAAGCCTCCTTAATTCTCCGCTCCCAGTAACTGTTGCATTTTGCCAAGATGGTCGTTTCCAGAAAATTGGCTCTATGGCCGTTATCAAAAGAACGATCTGCCAGCCCAGACTTCTCATTTGAATTGATTGTGATTCAGGGCGCCCAACAGCGCGGTCATCAGCGGCCCTAAAAACAAATCCTTCTAAAAACAGTCTAAAACTAGGCTAAAACCGTCAATAACGATAAAATCATGACTAAAATCTACGAATGCGTATCTAAGTTAAGGTATAAAAATCATAAAAGGTTAAAATAGATCTCTGGATATATGATAAAATTAACATTGGATAAAAACCTAGAAACTTTGGCCACCGCTTGCTGGTCATCCGCCAGTACGTCTTCCAAGCTGTCAGGCAGCTGAAGAGACCAGCGAAGACGCTCCAGGTTAGGACATACTAAACTAATGTGGCGGACTGACAGCGCAGCACCGCATAGCGGGTAGATTGGCGCAGGGCTTCTGCTTAAAAGATAACGATGGCTAGAAAAACAGTGGCCAATGCGTAACTGAGCAAGAATGACTTCCTCCCGGCGAGAGGCACGGGAGGAAGTCGCCCAGGGAATCGGAAGCGCCTTGATCTTTCTTTCTGCGCAGAGCCGACCAATCGTCCCGCCAGCACGACAGTACTGCCCTCCGCATGACGAACCTGAGGTCTTCCGAGGTTAAAAAGGGAATTCTTTCCCTAGGCTCCGTGGGCGCCGCCTTAGCTGCCGAATCCGCCAGTTCATTCCCACGCAAGCCCTTGTGTCCAGGAACCCACGCACACACCTCGCTGACGCCAGTGGCGTTTAGAACGTGGAGGACGTCTTGGATACGCTGTACAAGAGGACCAGACTTCCGTTCATGTTCGATTATTCCAGTAGCGATGATCCTTCCCGTTTGTCCTATATACGGTGTCTCACATTCACATGTAATGCGGTGCACTCCCGGAACTTGGAAGTCCAGTTTGTCTTTAACTAGTCTCAAAAGATGGTTAATCTTCGGAGGTGGCTTGTGGATGGTCCTGATGTTATATTTGGCGAGAATTCTGCTGATTCTGCCGGATAGATTGCCGGTAAACGGGACGCAGGTTGTAGCGGTAGGCTTATCTGACGCTTGCTGTATTACAGGTTTCCCTTTCCTAGCTTTGGTGATGGAGGCTTCAACGTCATATTCGGAGTAGCCGTTTTGACGGAAAGTGAGTCTCAGGTGCTGTAATTCTTGTTTTAAGAGGCTGGGAACAGAGAGACAAAGCTCTGTGGGCCAGTGTTTTGAGAACTCCCAGACGTTGAGACTTATGATGGAAACTATGAGTGTTCAGATAGAGATCGGTGTGTGTAGGCTTGTGGTATACAGTATGCCCCAGTGTACCGTTGTTTTTTTTAAACAACAATGTCCAAGAATAGAAGAGTTCCATTCTTCTCCACTTCCATGGTAAACTGTATTTGAGGTCATGGGCTGTTGAAATGCGCAAGAAAGCTGGGCAAAGTGTCTGATCCATGTGGCCAAATTACAAAAGTGTCATCCACTTATCTATAGAAATGAGATGGTTTAAGTGGAGCTGTGGCAAGTATTTCATTTATTAGGCGTTCCATATAGAAATTAGCTATAGCTGGTGACAAAGGGGAGCGCATTGCTACTCCGTCTACATGTGCCTCGATTGGATTGAATTAGTGGGTTTTAGGGCCCGTCGACAACGAGGTCATTTGGGCCCGAAGTTAACATTAAGAGCTAAAAGCCACACAAACTATTCTAAAAGATGAAATAAAATAAAAGCACCCAACAAAGGTACTACAAAAGTTAAAAAAAATATAAAATAAAACGTACGACAAATAGAGTAAAATACTACAAAAATACCAACCAATCACCAGGCTATTAAATTAAAATCTCTAAAAGTAACAAAGATATAATGAAAGTCAGACTTGTTTATTAAAACCAATTTCAGTAACAAACCGCAGTGCCGTGACTACGGGCTACTGGGTTGTCCCCTAAAACATCCAGCAAGTTACTCCTTAAGCCCAAAGACTGGCGAACGCGGGCGTACTGCGGGCAATCGAGCAATACATGCCACACAGTGAAGCGTGCTGCACACGGAGCACACACAGGAGCCGGTTCCCCTCTTAACAGATGGCCATGAGTCGCTCGTGTGTGTCCAATTCTCAGCCGGGTGAGTATCACCTCGGCCCGACGGTTATCCCTGCAGGAAGTTAGCCAGGGTTGTACGCTCTCCTTTTTCGCCCGGAGTTGTGTGCCTTCCAAAGCTGTCCAGGATTGCTGCCAAGCAGATAGGAGCTGGCGACCGAAAAAACGTTGTACATCCTGGTATGGCACCGTAGTTGTTAAACTCTGGGGCAAACGGCAAGCGGACTTAGCAGCCACGTCCGCCTCCTCGTTCCCGGAAATCCCCACATGGCCTGGGGTCCAAGTAAAAACAAAATTGTATCCGCGACTAAGCATTTGCGAGATTAAGGTCTGAATTTTTAAGACGAGCGTGTGAGCGGGAATGCGCTGTTGCAAGACCTGAAGAGCACTTAGGGCCTGTATTACGATCTCCGGTTAAGGTGTTGGTTAACATTTAACTAGGAGTTACATGCAGATGTCGATATTACGACCTTCGGTTAAGGGCTAACTGAGAGTTCTTTCTGGAGGTGAACTAACCCTCACCTCGAGTAGCGGTTAGTGAGATAACTTGGAGTTTACCTTCACACACAAAAAAGAAAATGGCGTAATAATTTCTAGTGTCCCACGGTGTCAGTGACTTGTTGCAAGCAATGCAATATTTTATGCGACCATATTGCAACATGTTTTAACGAACATAAATGCAATAAACAAAGCATGTTAAACCTATATCGGAAAGTACACGCAATACTATATGTGTAGGTGGGTAGGTATAAAAGTTCAGAAACGTGCTGAAGTAGTAAACATTCGATTTTGCTAATAGTGGGTGCAATGTTGAATTTGCGTTTCGTTAAAGCATTACCAGAGGAAAGTAACAAATTGTGAAGGAAACAATGAATAAAACAAACTTTTTAGGTTATGCAATTTTTATCGATGTCCAAACCGTTATTGCAGACACTGTTCACACATGTAATGTAGCTAATTACATGTACAATACCATAATGGTTTTGCCCTACAATGTGCCTTAATGAATATCTACCATTTGCTAATTATATTGCAATTTATCCAGTGTGTGCGCTGTCTCAATGCAAGTTGAAGTATTACTTATGATTCTTGCCGTACCTACTATAGATTGTGCAAATGCAGTACATAAATATATTTGCTGCGAATTGCACGCGTAAAGAAATGTTAAAACCTGTCCATCTTGTATCATATGGTGTTTAAATGAAGCCATTTATTTGTTCAATTACGTTGTTCAATAAAGACTAATTTGCTGTGACTGAAATGTGGCGTTTGATTATGAAGTGCCTAGAAGAAGTGTAAGATTGCTACAACCTGTTTCCTTAAAAGAAAACCATAGTTATTGCTTCATAACTAGCCAAATATATTATGTTTAAAAAATTCAGGTACCAAGTTACTGGTCCCAGAATGCATTTTTATAACCTTACTTTTATTCATGGATGACTCGTAATTTGTGGACCTTCTCTCTTTGCATATACCTTGTGAAATTATAATTTATATAAGAAGAGTTAATTTATTCATGAGGATAAACTACTAACCAAATGATTTTAGCCAAATTATATTTGTGCAATATTATTATCAGAATTAATAACAGTTATATGGCCTTATTTTTAAAATGTTTTGACTGGAAATCTCTTGGTGCTCATTAATTAACAAGGCATTCTATATATTCTCCATATATTTCACCTAACCTATAACTCTAACTTAACGCTATGAAAAAGAATCTAACGCTATGGAAAAATCTAAAATGTAAACGAATTATGCTAGACCTTATTACGAATGAACTATTAATGAAAATATCACGAAAATATACAGAAAATCGCTAATAAAAAGTTAAAGCAAGACGCCTGATGCTACTACATGTGTTTGGTTTTCCCGCTAATTCACATTCTAAACACAAGATAGCGTTGTAAACAAGGTAAATTCATAGTGGAAATTATTGCCAACCGTTCACATTCCATAATGCATAGGGTAACAAACCTACAGGTAAAGCGAGTTCGTAATACGAGGCACTGATCATAACCAATAGTTGTTAATAACTGAAAGGTAACAAACTTCGGCTAGTAACCGGAGATCGTAATACAGGTCCTTAGAGAGTCAGTGCAAACAATAAAAGAGCCAGGAGCTAACTTACAAATAACACACATGTGCATAGAAAATACCATCAAAGAAGAAGAAAGTGGACGTCAGGGTGTGTTGGAAGAGACCTATATCAGCCGTAAAATGCTCCTTCAGAAGTTGGATGGCTTCTTGGAGTGGTACTCTTGTAAATAGAGAAACCACATCGAAGCTGACAAGAAGATCAGAAGGGCCAGTGGCAATGTTCCTAAGAATATGTTTCTAGCTGGCTGCCCGAGGAGAAAGTAAGCACATTCTAATGTTTGGTTTTGAGTTGTACATCGCAGAATTAAGCAGAATTTTCCATAGTTTCGATTCCTTGTCACCAGATGCGCAGATGTTTTATTCCTAATTGCTATCGTTTGGCAGTGGTTTTCGACATTTTGTTCTAGTCAAATTAAATCAAAGACTGTTCTTTGTGAAGCAATACTGGATAGGAATTAAATTACAGCTACTTAAAGGTCGTACCAGAGATTGTGTCCATAATACTTCCAAAGGAAACTCCATACTTGAACTGGTAAACAAATTGAAAGCAACTAGATCTCTGGTCAGTGATATAGGTAAGCATCCTTCATCTAGGCTTGCCACGGTGGTTGTTGACATACCATGTGAGACCCAAAATACACCGGACTTCATAAAAACTTTATTGCTGAACCTTTTTACAAAATTACTTGTCACCTTCAAAATACTCTTCATTACATGCGATTCACTTGTCAAGTCTCTTTTCCGACTGTTGGAAGCATGTTTTAACTCTTAAAGTTTGATATTGTCCAGTGTCCTTTGCGAAACTGTTTTTACCGCCGCCACATCGTCATAACGCTCTCCTTTTAACGTTTGTTTCATTCGTGGAAATAGGAAATAGTCGCACGGGGCTAGGTCCGGCGAATACGGAGCGTGGGGAACGACAGACCACCTCTGAGATGCCAAATAGTGGGCCTCTCGTAAGGCCGTATGTGCTGGAGCGTTGTCTTGTCACCTGATCGCCAAAGTTCCGGGCGTTTACTCCTCACATCCTCTCGCAGACACCTTAAAACATCCAAGTAAAAGTGCTTGTTAACAATCTGGCCAGGGGGTACGAATTCCCGATGCACAATTTCACGAAAATCAAAAAAAGACAATGATCATCGTCTTCAGATTTTACCTCACTTGCCTTACCTTTTTTGGTCTGGGAGAGTTGGTAGTACTCCACTGGCTTGATGCTTGCTTGGTTTCTAGGTCATACCCGTAACACCAACTCTCATCCCCTGTACTGACTTTGTTCAAGAAGTTTGGATCATATGCAATCTCTGTTTTAAAGTCCTGACACACATTCATGCTGATGGTTTTGTGCTCCTTTGTGAGAAGGCGCGGAACAAATCCAGCAGCAACACGTCTCATGTGCAAATCCTCCCTCAAAATCCGCTGGCACGAGCTACAACTGATTCCTGTCGCTGCTGAAATTTGGTCGATCTTTTGGCGGACCTTTGCAATGTTCTCCTCATTTCCCGATGTTGAAGGGCGTCCAGAACGAGCTTGGTCTTCAACACACATCTCACCATGTTTAAAGCGATCAAACCACTCGGAAACCTGTGTGCGGGTCATAGCCTCCTCCTGGAAAACTTCCTGAACCATTTGGTGTGTCTCCGTTGCAGTTGATTTTTAGGCAACAAAAGAGATGACAACTACAAGCATTTGGTGACAATGCTCCTGCAAAATTACCGTAACCTTGGATGTAACACGCCCCTTAAGATCCATTTTCTCCATTCCCACCTAGACTTTTTCCCTCCTAGTTGTGGAGCTGTTAGTGATGAACATGGGGAGAGATTCCATCAGGACATTTCTGTTATGGAACAAAGATATCAGGGTCGTTGGAATGAAGTAATGCTTCAGGATTCTGCTAATAATGCTAGGGATTCTGTGGAACTCCATTGAAAGAGGCAAGCTAAAAGACGACGGTATTGATTCTCTTCAGATACGACTATCTGCAAAGTATTTTTCCAGCAATTTAGAACTCTTAGCATGTAATTACCAGTTAAAATAATCAAATGAACTGACATTGTTATCATGTATGTAATTAAACTGTATTGTCACACGAAAGTCGGAATTCCCGCTAGAACCGGCCGGCAGTAGGCCCAGAGGGAAAGCATTCATGCCACACCTACCCATTCATCTCGTGTCACTAACTGAAGGGATAATTAGGAGAGCGGCACGAGCCCTCTACCGTCTCTTTCCCCTCCCACCAGACGTCTGGAACACTCGGGATAATTGTTCGCGCCGCGTACCTTCAGAAACGGCGATCTTCCCTATATAAGGCCTGCAGTTAGCGAGTCAGTTAAGTTCTTGGAGAGCAGCCGTGAGGAGCGCCGAGTGAGAGAACGGACTGGAAGACCGTGTAAGTGCATCGGAGGAGTTGTACGTAATTGAGAGTGCAGAGTGGACCTGTGACAGACGAACTGGTGAATTGTAATTGTGTGCGCTACGTAATTCTATGTAATCGGCAAGTGTTTCAACTGTAGTTCGGTGGAAATAAAGAACATTTTGAATTTGTGAAAGAACCCACAAATTCACAGTATCCTTTCTTCTCAATCCGTTAATATTGTCACGCAGACGGCGAAATCGCGTTGCCGATCGATAATGCGGACTGGCGGAGGCGGGAGGGACACAAGGGGTGGCACCTCCTCCTACCGCGCGAAGGTGCACGAAGGCTCCAGAATGACTTCCCCCTCCATAATGGAAGAATCGAGAGGTTTCGGGGCGATCGACACAAGCGAGGCGACGGTTAGTTGAGTGGAGTACGTCGCGGCGTGCGGACATGTAGCCGAGTTGAGTGAGTGACCGTGAGCCGGGCGGACGTGTAGTCGAGTTGAACGGACGTGTAAAGACGAACTGGCAAGGTTGAATGGTGTAAATTAAATTGTAATTGTGTACATTAAACTGTAATTGGAATAAGGTGGAAATAAAGAACATTTGGAGTGGTATAATTGAACTCTCTTTAATTTTACGAACCCACAAAGTCACAACTGGTGTCAGGAAGCGGGATGATAACATCACCGAACATTACGGCCATGGAATCGGCATTGGAAACGCTTTTAGCGAAGATGAACGAGTTAACAACAAAAACAGAAGCGGCAAATAACAACATCACCGCTGAGCTGAAACAAATGAAGACCGCTAACGACAACATCATCGAGAAGATGGAAGAAATGAAGACCGAATTGATCACAGAAATGAAGGCAGCGAACCACAGTCTGGCCATGGAAATGAAGGAGGCGAACGAGGTCCTCGCCGCCAAATTTGAGGAATAGTTGGCCGGCGTGAGGGATGACGTGACGGAGCTGGGCAAGCGGATGGGTCAAGTGGACGAGCGCGTCGAGGACCTGGCGTACCGCTTCAATGACCTAGAGGAACACCAGTTGTGACTTTGTGGGTTCGTAAAATTTAAAGAGAGTTCAAATTCACCACTCCAAATGTTCTATATTTCCACCTTATTCCAATTACAGTTTAATGTACACAATTACAATTTAATTTACACCATTCAACCTTGCCAGTTCGTCTTTACCCGTCCGCTCAACTCAACTACACGTCCGCCCGGCTCACGGTCACTCACTCAACTCGGCTACACGTCCGCACGCCGCGACGTCCTCCGTTCAACTAACCGTCGCCTCGCTTGTATCGATCGCCCCTAAACCTATTGATTCTTCCATTATGGAGGGGGAAATCATTCTGGAGCCTTCGTGCACTTTCGCGCGGTAGGAGGAGGTGCCACCCCTTGCGTCCCCCCCTCGCCAGTCCGCATTATCGATCGGCAACGCGAGTTCGCCGTCTGCGTGACAATATTGTGACTTTGTGGGTTCGTGAAATGAAAAGTCGAATTACACAAACTCAACAATGTTCTTTATTTCCCCCGACTTACAGTTGAACACTTGCCAATTAAACAGGATTACGTAATGCACACAATTACAATTCACCAGTTCGTCCGTTACCGTTCCGATGCACGCACACAGTCTTCTCGTCCGTTCACTAGCTCGTCAAGCACTGACTGACTCCACTCATTCCAGCCCTTTTTATAGGAATATAATTGTCTTCAAGAAGTCTCTGATTTCCATGAATCACCGCGAAAATTCCAGATGACAGACGAAGGGGGAAGAGGCGGCCAGCGACAAGTGACACTCCCCTAATCGTCCCCTCAGTTAGTGACTGAGATTAATGAGAGGGTGTAGCTCGGCTGCCTCTGGTGCCTTCTCAGCTGTCGTTCGTCTGGCGTTCCGATAATTGGGTCACAATATGTAATACTTCTATATCATAGAAGCTACAGCTAATAAAGTTTTTTTCGTTGATATATTTGTCTTTCTCAATCCAAAATTAGTAGGAATTGCCTCATGAAGTACGCGAAACATTCAAAAATTACTTTTTGTTACCCAGAGTTATTAGTAATTTCATATCCATCCCTGTTACTATTACAACTGACAAATGAATTGTTAATTTATCTTACACAACGAATAATTCATCACAAAGATTTACTTACAAATCAAGTATTGCAAAAATGACATTAGAATCGCTGTAATTTCATACTGACATGTTAAAGTCCAATTTGACAAGTTTTATCAATCATTTTATGGTGACAACATAGCCCCACTGCCCATTACGCCAAACTTCCGTTTTGCACCAGGCCCTGTACAAGATATACAAATTACTTGAAATGTTGCAGACCTCGTTATGAATGTTTGCTGGTGGTACACCCCCGTGTTCCGTGGTTTTACTCAACCGCTAACTCGGGTAGAGTGCTGGAAAATTAACTGAAAACAGTGTCACGCGAATGTTCATTTACAACCGCCTTTCCCCAAACAGTTCCATGACAAAACACATCGCTTGCTATCTCTTGTTGGAAAGTTGCAAGATATCAAATACAGCTATTTCTTGTGCTATTTGATCACATACAGACCATGAGTGGAATTATATTCAAATGAGTACAGGGTACATAGAGCTTAGGGTTACCAGATATTCATCTTTCAGGATAAGAGAAAACCTCCAACGTTAAGTCATATCGGACGATGAATGAAATGATGTTCAAATTAGTACAGGGTACATAGAGCTTAGAGTTACCAGACGTTCATCTTTCAGGATAAGAGAAAACCTCCAACGTTAAGTCATATCGGACGATGAATGAAATCATATTCAAATGAGTACAGGGTACATAGAGCTTTGAGTTACCAGACATTCATCTTTCAGGATAAGAGAAAACCTCCCACGTTAAGTCATATCGGACGATGAATGAAATAATGTTCAAATGAGTACAGGGTACATAGAGCTTAGAGTTACCAGACATTCATCTTTCAGGAAAAGAGAAAACCTCCAACGTTAAGTCATATCGGACGATGAATGAAATGATGTTCAAATGAGTACAGGCTACATAGGGCTTAGAGTTACCAGACATTCATCTTTCAGGATAAGAGAAAATGTCCAACGTTAATCATATCGGACGATGAATCTTGTGAATAGATCGTGAATTTTGTCTGTTTATACCTTTGCTAGATCAGAAATACATTTATTAAAGTTCAACTTATACTGGGATATAAATGCGTTTGAATTAGTGGCTCTCAGAAGCAGCGGACAATAACGTATCTTTAGCGGCTGATGTGTAGGCAACTTCTCCAGCCTAGCGCTGTTCAGGACGGGCAAGGTTTCAGGCGCCACATTTGTTGCTCATTTCCTCTTAACTTCTACGGCGTTACGTACAGAGCTAAGGGTATACTGTTAGTCAACTTTTTCGCTTTCGTAACTGAGATTTAAGCTAGTTGAAGCCTCTTACTAACAAACCACTGAAAAAATACCGATTTAGCACGTGCCCTGCAGTTCTCATTAACCACCCCTCTTTAATTTTTATTTTTTCAAAATTTTTGGTTTTGCCAATTTAAACACATTTAAACCTCTTTAACTAGAGGTTTATTTTTGTTATGTTATTCAACATTTCTTGTTTTTTTTCCAGTAATGACTTATATTTAGAAGTCATTTTACAAAATCAGTGTACACACAAACTATGTTTTCAAAAATCTCCAAAGTTCACAGTCTCCTTTCACTCGTACTTGATCACTTGTAACTACGAAAGTTACAAGGAAGGCACTATAAAACAGTTGTGCCGTTACAATGTATGTTAGAAGAGAGTTGAGAGAGCTAATGGTTCGTTCTCCCTTTTGATCGAAGGACTATACTTTGACTTCTATGGTTTATAAAACTTCGGTACAAGTACAGTCAGCCTCAAAATTAGTGCACTTTTTAAGAGCGCTGTGTAATAAAGAATGATCACAATTTGTTCTGGCAAGATACCTTTACTCATCCTCAATTTTGATAGTCCTTCTCAAAATGGTCTCCTCTGAATGCAATGTGCTTGTCCCAGCGTTTCTGACAGTCTTAAAAGACATGCTGAACACCATTTCTTGAGATATCTTTCAAAATCGCCTCCGCAGCCTTCACCACTGCTTCTGATGATGGATAATGCCTCCAACGAAGGCGTTTCTTCAATTTAGGGAATAGAAAAATCTCACATGGGGCTAAATCCGGACTATAGGGAGGGTGAGGGATGCGCTTCACGTTGATTTTTGCAAGATATTCAGGAACAACATTGGCAATATGTGGCCGCGCATTATCGTGGTGCAGCATCCAGCCTGCTTCACGGAAATGTGGTCTTTTGCACCTGATATGGACTTGCAATGTTTTCAGGACATCCCTGTAGTATTGTCCAGTTACTGATATGTGTGCAGGTACAACATACTGATAAACCATTCCATGAATATCAAAGAATGAGATGACCATAACTTTCCCAGGAGAAGCAAGCACACTTTTGCATTTTGGGGGTTGGTGATGAAGAGCATTTCAACACTGAGCTTTGCTGTTTCCTCTCAGGATCAAAATGATGTAGCCAAGTTTTATAAGCAGTGATTACGTTTAAAGATAACCAAATTGTAACATCGCCTCATGGCAGTATCCTGGTTCTAGATAAACAGGTGACGGATGGTGAAGGAATAAAGCTGAGAAGCAAGAAAACACTTGAACAGTTTGCATTTTCCAGGGGGAGAACAGGTTCACAATAGCAAATAATAAGGAAGCTAGGGTTTTGGAATTGTGAAGGGTTAAAAAATAAAATCAGCACAGGTTCCATACAGCATATATTAGTTAATTTGGATTACCTAGCAGTGGTAGAGACGTGGTTAAAAGATGAAGAAATCAAATTAATGAACTTTAATTATTTAGGAAGAAAAGGGGAAATGTATGCAAAGAGGGGGAGACCATCAGGAGGACTAGGGTTTTTTATCAAGAATAAATTGAGTAAAACAATAAAAGAAACATGGTCTAGCTGTAAGGAAGTGCTTTGGATTATAATGGAAGATAAAGTGATAGTGGATAGTATTATATGTATTGCAATAATATATAACCCTCCAGCTTCTTCACAGTTTCATAATCCAGAACTGTTTTATCTCCTCGATAAAGATATAGAGAAGTTAAGGGAAAAATATATGTACATTGAGATAATACTAGTAGGAGATCTAAATATAAGAATTGGAGAAAGTGATGTTAGTTCCATAGATTGGTGGGAGGATAGCAATATAAGGGGGAAAAATGTGAATATTAGGCATAGCAAGGATAAGATGATAGAAAGGGGTAGTGAAAAACTCATTAATTTCTGTGAGCAAAATGCTTTGGACATTCTTAATGGAAAATATGGAGAAGATGAGCTTGGTGAATATACTTTTATAAATGCAAATGGTCATAGCGTAATAGACTATGTGTTGTGGTCGTGCAATATAAGTCATATGGTGAGTAATTTTAAAGTGGCTAATATAAGCACTAAAAGTGGGCATTTTCCATTAGTAGTAGACATAGGTATTAAAGCTCAGAGAGCAACCAATGAACTACTTGCAGGGACTAGTGCAATAAAAAGGGAATTAGTAAGATACAAATGGAAGGAAGAAGACAAAGCAAAATTTGAGTACACATTAGAATCAGATATAGGGAAAATATGCCAGCAGGGCATAATGCATAGTATAAATCATTATGAAATTGAAAATGCAATTAGTATTCTGAGTTTTATTATGACCTGGGCAGGAGAGGGGATGAAAATGACAAATAAAGGATATTCTAATATTAGTAATGGCTGGTTTGACGAGGAATGTAAGGTGATTAAAAACATAGTAAACGAAAAATTGGTAAAGTGGAGGGAAACAGGAGATCCTTATTCTAAGAAAGAGTATTTGCAAAGTAAATACCACTACAGCGAACTACTGGAAAGAAAAAAATCCCAATGGAGACAAAAGAAAGCAGATAACCTAATCATTACTATTGCCGAAAATAATGTGAGTAAAATATGGAGGGGTATAAAGTCATTGTACGAAAAACATGTAACCAAACATAATATAAGCCAGGAAGAGTGGCTAAGCTACTTTTTAAATTTATATGCATACGAAAATTCTAACAAGGGGAAGATAATCCCAGAAATAGAGAATAATTTTAGTGAGATGTTAGATAGGGATATAACAGGAGAGGAAGTAATAAACCAGGTTAGAAGAATTAAGAGAAATAAAGCTCCAGGAATAGATGGTATACCAGGAGAATTTCTCAAAGTATGGTGTGAAGATGAGAACAGGGTTAGATTATTAACATCATTGTTTAACTCAATGAAAACAAATGGCTATATACCGAAAAGTTGGAGAAAAGCAATTATACAGCCAATATACAAGGGCAAAGGGGAGTTGGATAAACCCAATAACTATCGGGGAATAGCACTGCTGTCCAATGTGGGTAAAATTTTTACAGGAATACTGGCTGATAGGATGCAAAAATGGATTGAAGAATTCAATATTCTTTCAGAATATCAAATGGGCTTTAGGAAAGGTAGGAGAACAGTGGACAATGTCTTTATTATAAAAACACTAGTGGACAAGTATTTAAGATATAAAAAAGGTAAAATATATATGGCCTTTATTGATCTCGAGAAAGCTTTTGATCGAATAGAGATGAATTTGCTGTGGTATAAATTATTAATGAAGGGGGTTAGTAACAAAATGGTAACCATCCTACAAGGGTTATACAAAGAGAACACATTCTGTATAAAATATGAAGAAGGTGCAATAACTAGGGACATACACCAGGAAAAAGGGCTAAGGCAAGGGTGCAAGTTAAGCCCAGTTTTGTTTAACTTGTTCATAGATGATATATTGAAAAATATAAGCAATAATAATAATTTCTTGCCGGTAATTAATAATATACAAATCCCTGGATTATTGTTTGCAGATGACTTGGTGATTGGTGCTATTACTGTGAATGGGCTAAAAATATCTTTACAAGAAATAGATAAATATTGTGCAGCTTGGGGCCTAAAGGTGAATAGAGCTAAAACCCAAATTGTAGTTTTTAAAAAAGGTACTAAACTGAGTAAACATGAGAAGTGGTACAAAGAGGGAATCGAATATAAAGTAGTACGTGAATGTAATTACTTAGGAATGAAAATTGATGCAGGAGGAAAATGGGAGAAGCAAAAGAAATGCGCACTGGCAAAAGGGAAAGCAGCAATGACAGCTGTAAGAGGATGTTTGTATAAAACACCTGAAATGGAAATGAAATGGTTAGAAAGGGTATATAATTCGGTAGTTGAGGCATGAATGCTATATGGTATTGAGATGTGGGGGCTAGAAAAGGGATGGGAAGTTTTAGATTATGTACACACGGGGTTTTGTAAGGAAGCTCTAGGGCTGCCAATATCAACTGCAAATGAAGTAGCTCTAATTGAAATGGGGAGAGTTCCAAGAAAAGGGTTAGTTATAGAAAGGGCACTAAAATATTGGTATAGGATATTGAATTTAGAGGAGGGCAATATACTGAAACAATGCTTGAAGTATCAAGAACTAAGTTTACCAAATAAAGGATGGGTAAGTAATTTACCAAATAATTTGGAAGATAATGGTATGGGTGATATTTGGAGAAAGAGAGAAACTAATTATAAAGGTTTTTGGAAAGGGGCTAGAATAAGATTTGAAGACATGGAGATCCAGAAACTGTTTAGTCAAATAGCAGAGAAGAGATCACTTGTTTTCTATATTCAATTGAAAAATAGTTGGGGGAGGGAGAGGTATATAGATAGCACTAATAGTGAAGAAAGAAAGGGGTTAGCATGGTTAAGAGCAGGGATATGGAGATTAAGAGGTCAAAGAAATGAATACCCGTAAGACGAGTGCCCATTATGTGAGAACAAATAGGATATAAAACATATACTGTTTCATTGTAAGGAAACAGAGATGTGGAGGAAAGAATGTCAAATATCAAAAATGAATAGGAGAATCAGCTTAATCAAGGTTTTAAGTAAAAATTATAATAACATAGGTCAGTTTTTAAGTAAGGTTAAAAACAAGTGGGTGTGGACTGTAAAAAGAGAGAAGGAATAATAAGTGACTATTCTGTAATAATACATATTGTAACATGTCTGTAAATATACTTAATGGACTGTCCTGTGTAGCAGTGGCCTGGGCCAAAACAGAGGGCAGTCCAAAAATTGTAAAAGCTTAGTACTTCAATAAATATTACATATTACATATTACATACGTTTAAAGAAACTCCGAATCTTCCTCTAACATCTACTTTAACTGCATGTGAATGTCCTTTTCTTCGGGAATCAACAGTCCTGGAACCCATCGCGCACAAACACGTCTCATGTGTAATGTTTCTGTCACCAACGTGTGGGTGGCACCCAATGAAATGTTCAGTATTTCAGAAATTGATCTTAAGGTAATTCGTCGATCCTCTCTCACAATGGCAGCAGCAGTGTTGATGTTTTCTTCTGTAAGAACAGTGACTGGAGCACCGGGTCCACCTTCCTTTGAAATTGACTGCCGTCCCTCTTGGGTGGGGAATGGTCTCCAGTATGTCTTTGAAGACTGGCAGAAACGCTGGGAAAAGTGCATCGCATTCAGGGGAGACTATTTTGAGAAGGACTATCAAAATTATGAGGATGAGTAAAGAGACGTTCTCAAAAAAATTGTGAACATTCTTTATTGAACTGCCCTAGCATGCGAGTTAAAATATGCAATTTACGTTATACATTTCGTGTATAATTAATAATGTTCGAGATATTACTTATATGTTTAAAGTTTCAAATACACTTTCGTGAAGTATTAAATCGTTATTCATTTTTATCCCTTTAACATACAAAGACATGGCTAAACATTTGACTATCACTTAGGTCTACTGTATTCCCTTATAACTACAGTAAGATAATGTTTACCTTGAAGTAGATACAAGGGTAGAGAAAGTCAGATCAAGAGATTTTGAGCGTGTTTCCAGTTCGAGATGTGAGAAAGCTTTGTTTTGTTTGGCATTTTTAGAGCGGTGAATGGTTCCTAATTTGTACTTTCTCTTTGCCCCGATGCACGCCTCAAAACTTGGACTTTCACATCTGTATGCAAATGAAGGCGGAGACGAAGAGCTGAATCAGCATTTTCAATCTTAATCACAAACTTTATCCTAAACTGTAGAAGCTTTCATTCAGCATTAAACACACAGTTTATAACGTGGCTGTAGCTCGATTAATATTCAACTCTGTGATGAAGGAAGCTTGTAAAACATTTTACTGCTGTATTTGAAAGGAAGCACTTGAGAAAGGGGAATACTCAGCAAAATTCCTGGTAGAAAACAGCGCCTAAGTTGGTACTTCAGCTCTTTTGTACGTGTTTTCGAAGGCTATGCACGAGGATGTGAAATTCCTCAATTCCGAGGTAACTTTAGAAACGTCTTCGAAAACTGAGTTTCTTTTTGAAAAATTCTCAGTTATTTCGATTCAATAGCATGGCCGCTATTCATAGTCCATTCATTGGGCAACAATTAAAATGTTTCGGGCTTAAAAATAATGAATTTACATGCAGTTCCATCTGCTGGATTAACAAATCACTATAAAAATGTTAGATTAGCTCTTGTTTTGAAAATAAAGTGACATTTAATATTTTAGTGTGAAGATTATACAATTGGGAGAATTTTCAGGGAGTTGGCACACCTGTCAAATAACATCAGAGATAAATTTTGGAAATTGAGTGATGCAAAAGTTAAGGAAGGCATTTTAGTCGGACCACAAATAAAAGAACTTGTAAAAGATTCTGTATTTGATCAAATTTTGGAGCGGAAAGAAAGGGAAGCTTGGGACACCTTCAAGGGTGTTGTTCTTAGATTTTTAGGCAACAAAACGGATGACAACTACAGTGCTCCTGCAAAAATACCGTAACCTTGGATACAACATGTCCCTTAAGATCCATTTTCTCCACTCCCACCTAGACTTTCCCCCTCCTAGTTGTGGAGTTGTTAGTGATGAACATGGGGAGAGATTCTATCAGGACATTTCTGTTATGGAACAAAGATATCAGGGCCGTTGGAATGAAGTAATGCTTGTGGATTACTGTTAGGTATTCTGCGGAACTCCATCACAAGTGGCAAGCTAAAAGACGACGAAGTCAAGAGGCCACCACATGATTCTCTTCAGACACGACTATCTGCGAAGTATTTTTCCAGCAATTTAGAACTCTTAGCATGTAATTAATTACCAGTTAAAGGTATCAAATGCACTTTCACTGTTAGAATGTATGGAATTAAAATGCATTCCTTTTCTCTCAATCCGTTAATATGTAATACTTCCACATTATGTATATCATAGAAACTATAGAGCTAATAAAATTTCTTCATTGTCATATTTGTTTTCTCAACCCAAAATTAGTAGGAATTGCCTCATGAAGTGCCTCATAGTCTCCCTGTAACTCTACACACTTCTCCCAGCGATGCTCCCATCTCTGTAACCCGTCCAAATAGTACTCGGCGTTTTTCAACATAGTCTCCTTGTAACTCTACACACTTCTCCCAGCGATGCTCCCATCTCTGTAACCCGTCCAAATAGTACTCGGCGTTTTTAAACATAGTCTCCTTGTAACTCTACACACTTCTCCCAGCGATGCTCCCATCTCTGTAACCCGTCCAAATAGTACTCGGCGTTTTTCAACATAGTCTCTCTGTAACTCTACACACTTGTCCCAGCGATGTTCCCATCTCTGTAACCCGTCCAAATAGTACTCGACGTTTTTCAACATAGTCTCCTTGTAACTCTACACACTTCTCTCAGCGATGTTCACATCTCTGTATCACGTCCAAATAGTACTCGGCGTTTTTCAACATAGTCTCCTTGTAACTCTACACACTTCTCCCAGCGATGTTCCCATCTCTGTAACCCGTCCAAATAGTACTCGGCGTTTTTCAACATAGTCTCCTTGTAACTCTACACACTTCTCCCAGCGATGTTCACATCTCTGTATCACGTCCAAATAGTACTCGGCGTTTTTCAACATAGTCTCCTTGTAACTCTACACACTTCTCCCAGCGATGTTCCCATCTCTGTAACCCGTCTAAATAGTACTCGGCGTTTTTTAACATAGTCTCCTTGTAACTCTACACACTTCTCCCAGCGATGTTCCCATCTCTGTAACCTGTCCAAATAGTACTCGACGTTTTTCAACATAGTCTCCTTCAACTCTACACACTTCTCCCAGCGATGTTCTCATCTCTGTAACCTGTCTAAATAGTACTCGTCGTTTTTTAACATAGTCTCCTTGTAACTCTACACACTTCTCCCAGCGATGTTCCCATCTCTGTAACCCGTCCAAATAGTACTCGGCGTTTTTCAACATAGTCTCCTCGTCTCTCGCCTCTGATCCTGTATGGATGCGAGGTCTGGGGTTCGGTGGCTCATACCACCCTCCGCAGACTGCAAGCCGTGCAGAACAGAGCCTTAAGGATGAGCTACGGTACCGACCGCAGGTTCCCATCTCACTTCCTGCATACCCAGTCTGGTATGCCATACGTTGAAGACGCCGTGCGTGAACGAAACCGCACGTTGTATGCCAAGATCACCCCCCACCCCAACCAGGTGGTAAATTCACTGGGTCAATACGACCACCGTCTCCCCAGGAGACGGAGAAGCTATCGCCTACCCAAGGACGCCCTTGCGTGGTAGAATCTGCCTCTCCTCCTGCCCCTACCAATCACCACCAGGTCACCTCGCGCCTTGGCCGCGGCTGGCAGGTTAACACCTGCAGTCATGCCCTGGGGCGCGCGCACGACCTGGTCTTGTTAAACCTTAACACCTTAATTCCCATCCGGTCTCTCGCTACTGGTTCCACCACTGTTTGACGGATCGCTAGCGACCGCACAAAGCAAGGTGGAACGGGCACTGTCCCACCCCCCGGCCTAAGCGGGAATATCCCGGTACCAGAAGCATCAGTAGAGGCCAAATGCGCCGCCTTACTAAATGACACGCAAGCTTGCGCAGAAACATATCTATCATACCGCACGGGTAAATCCGCACAGCGGATAGGTACCGTGGCTTGTAACCCTCCGCCCGGGAGAACCCGGGCGACCTACACCTGCTCTTGGCTCTTGATTTGGAGGAGAGTTCAGTTCTTGGCGAGCATCCATGAGGAGCGCCGAGTGAGTTAACGGACCGGAAGACTGTGAACGTGCATCAGAGGACTTGTACGTAACTGTGAGCGTGCAGTGGACCTCTGACAGACGAACTGGTGGATTGTAATTGTGTGCATTACGTAATTCTGTGTAATCGGCAAGTGTTCCGACTGTAATTCGGTGGAAATAAAGAAGATTTTTGAGTTGTGCAATTGCACTTTTAATTTCATGAATCCAAAAAGTCACAATATTCTAAGGTTCGAAAAGTGAATTTTAGAGAAAATTCTGTCATTTTGTCATTTGTCATTTTTTCTCGAAAATATGTTAAATTTTGCTGTAGTAGCATTTGAAACCTTGATCAGTACGTAACTGAGAAACCATAAAGGATAGACACAAATTTCTAGTTAAACTTTGTCGCCAACTTTGTTTCAAAAAGTTGGCTATACTTTTTGCTGTGGTAAGTAGGACTGACTTTTCGTTTCTCGTTCGACATGAAAGAGGATAAGGAAAGGGCATTATCTGCTTTTAGTGCGATATTGTTTTAAAATTTAAAGCACAAATCCGTAATGTCCCTTCTCAGCAGCCCACATGTAAGAGGATTTGCACTTAAGCACCTCCATGGCTTAGCTACAGCCGGATTGCCCTTCTCCTTCCCAAAGTACACCCTTTTTCTGCTTCTGGCATCCTGCTCTCGAAACGCCACTTTCTGTATCACTTAAATATGCTCGCATTCGGTCTGATCCTCTATCGCTGTGAGCTAAACGCTAGGTTGCTATGATACTGAGGTACCTGTGCTGCGATGCAAATTAAGTATAAATCAAAACAAAACAGTAAGCATTCATTTTAACTTAAATCGCGCTTCGAATGTTTTGACTACAGTTCTAAATTTCTTATGTTTCAGCGCATATTTTCCGTTTACACAGATTTCCGTCTTACACAGGGTTGTGTTTGATACAAAGAAAAGGCGAAATAGTCGCTCATATTTACAGTGAAGGAATAATATAGAACTGTAAATAGTAACAGGCTGATACGTATTATGTACTAAGAGAACTGTTCAATAAAGAATGATCACAATTTTTTGACAACGTATCTTTACTCATTCTCATAATTTTGATGGTCCTTCTCAAAATGGTCTCCCCTGAATTTGATGCACTTTTCCTAACGTTTCTGCCAGTCTTCAAAGACATGCTGGAAACCATTTTTGAGAGATCCTTCAAAATCGCCTCCGCAGCCTTCACCACTGCTTCTGATGATGGATAATGCCTCCCACGAAGGCGTTTCTGCAAGTTAGGGAATAGAAAAGTCACATGGGGCTAAATACGGACTATAGGGAGAGTGAGGGATGCACTTCACGTTGATTTTTGCAAGATATTCAGCAACAACTTTGGCAATATAGGGCCGCGCATTATCGTGATGCAGCATCCAGGCTGCTTCACGGAAATGTGGTCTTTTGCGCCTGACATGGACTTGCAATGTTTTCAGGATATCCCTGTAGTATTGTCCAGTTACTGATGTGTGTGCAGGTACAACATGCTGATAAACCATTCCATGAATATCAAAGAATGAGATGACAATAACTTTCCCAGGAGAAGCAACCATTTTTGCTTTTTTGGGGGGTTGGTGATGAAGGAGATTACCACACTGAGTTTTGCTGTTTGCTCTCAGACACAAAATGATGTAGCCAAGTTTCAACACCAGTGATTACGTTTGAAAGTAACTCCGGATCTTCCTCTAACATCAACTTTAACGGCATGCAGACGTGCATGCGGTTGTCCTTTAGTTCGGGAATCAACAGTCTTGGAAACCATCACGCACAAACACGTCTCATGTGGAATGTTTCTGTCACCAACGTGTGGGTGGCACCCAATGAAATGTTCAGTATTTCAGAAAGTGATCTTAAGGTAATTCTCGATCCTTTCTCACAATGGCAGCAGCGGTGTTTTCTTCCGTAAGAGCAGTAACTGGAGCACTGGATCCACCTTCCTTTGTCTTCCCTCTTTAAATATTTTAAACCACCTTCGAGCTGTGCTGTAGGGAAGAACAGACTGTCATAGGCCTCCTGTAACATTGTATAGGCCTCAACTGAAAATTTGTAGAGACGAAAGCAGAACTGCAAAGCCGCATGTTGTTGCTCGTGTATTACCTCCATTGTATGGGCATCTTATTCTTTTACATTCATGGAATGGTTTATCAGCATGCTGTACCTGCACACACATCAGTAACTGGACAATACTACAGGGATGTCCTGAAAACATTGCAAGTCCATATCAGGCGCAAAAGACCACATTTCCGTGAAGCAGGCTGGATGCTGCACCACGATAATGCGCGGCTGCATATTGCCAATGTTGTTGCTGAATATATTGCAAAATTAAAAGTGAAGTGCATCCCTCACCCTCCCTTTAGTCCGGATTTAGCCCCATGAGACATTTCTATACCCTAACTTGAAGAAAAGCCTTCGTGGGAGGCATTATCCATCATCAGAAGCAGTGGTGAAGGCTGCGGAGGTAAGTTTGAAGGATGTTTGAAAATATAGTTTCCAGTATGTCTTTTAAGACTGACAGAAACGCTGGGACTAGCGTATCACATTCAGGGGAGACTATTTTGAGAGGGACCATCAAAATTATGAGGATGAGTGAAGTAGGTTGTCAAAAAGTAATTGTGTCCTTTTTTATTGAACAGCACTGGTATTTTTACGTTTTCCGGATTTCTGGCATATAAGGACTCCGTTTTAGGCAGATTTTACTTTACTTTTCTAAAAATCAGCAGGTCGTTATTCATTTTTTTATCTCTTGGACATACAAAGATATTCCGAAACATTTGACTACCACTTAAACTCTACTGTGTTCCCTTGTCACTACAATAAGATAATGTTTATCTCGAAGTGGATAGTGTGTGTACAAGAGTAGAGGAAGTAATGTTAGCACCAGATGTCAAGCGGACTTTAGTGGAGCAATTATTGAAGGCCGTTACACATGCAGATAAAACTTCAGTATTTACCTGTTACATATTCGATCGTTCAATATGTACTTCTGCTTTATCTCTCTTTGGAATCTGTATTAAAAGTGACGTATTGCAACATTAAACCAATAAATCGAACAGAAGCTTCCATAAAAATCTAATGTGCAACATTCACATCGCTTTCTCTCCCAATTATCGTTATTCTTTATATAGGTAATCCTCCTGAAAGCTTACTTTTTCTATGTGCTGCAAGCTTATCAACATGAACGTTACTAACGGTTCAAAAAGTGAAAATAAATACAAATAAAGTTCTCTAAAATGTTTCACCCATCTAAAAGTTTATTTCTCGCAACCAGGAAATGGATTTTGTTGTGCAGAAAGGTTATATTTACCTATTTTCATTTATTGAAATATAGAATGTGCTTATCGATGAAAAAAAAAAAATTCTACAGGAAAAACGTGTTACAAGGGAAAAATCAGGTTCTACCAGCAAGGGGTAAACATTTTCTGTAACACAGGGGGATCCTAAACCCTTAAAAATGGTAAACTTTCTGCATAATACATTATATAGGATATTTAACAATTGATAGATGCCATTGTTACTGAATTATATTAAATTCCCGCCTTCTCTTACACCTCAAAACCGAGCCATGCTACATCAGCGACCTCCTGTACTCATTCGTCAGACAGGTAATACTTAAAGACATGGGATATCGATTTCACGTGGTGTTACGTTCGCTGTACTGGTGGTCAGACTGTACTGTACTATATTCCCGCCTTCTCTGATCTCTCTAAACCGAGTCATGCTACATCAGCGACCTCCTGTACTCATTCGTCAGACAGGTAATACTTAAAGACATGGGATATCTATTTCACGTCGTGTTACGTACGCTGTACTGATGGTTAGACTGTACTGTACTATATTCCCGCCTTCTCTGATCTCTCTAAACCGAGTCATGCTACATCAGCGACCTCCTGTACTCATTCGTTAGTCAGGTAATACTTAAAGACATGGGATATCTATTTCACGTGGTGTTACGTTCGCTGTACTGGTGGTCAGACTGTACTGTACTATATTCCCGCCTTCTCTGATCTCTCTAAACCGAGCCATGCTACACCAGCGACCTCCTGTACTCATTCGTCAGACAGGTAATACTTAAAAACATGGGATAGCTATTTTACGTCGTATTTCGTAGGCTGTAATGATGGTCAGACTGTACTGTACTATATTCCCGCCTTCTCTGATCTCTCTAAACCGAGTCATGCTACACCAGTGACCTCCTGTAATCATTTTTCATACAGGTAGTACTTAAAGACGTGTGTTATCTATTTCACGTCGTGTTACGTACGCTGTACTAATGGCCAGACTGTACTGTACTATATTCCCGCCTTCTCTGATCTCTAAACCGAAATTAAATTAAATGTGTAGTGTTTAACGCCCTCTTTTACTACATACGGCATCGCAGGCGATGACACTGATGATACATGAGATGAAGATTGAGCACCGGTGGAATGAGATGGCGGGGGAAACCGGAGATCCCGGAGAAAAGCTATAGTAGCTTAATGGCTTAGAGCGGCTGGACGGAGACCAGAAGATCCGTGGTTCAAATCCCGGCTATGGCACTGAATTCTTCAGTCTGGCTCTACCCTTTCATAGTGCGTCCTACACACGGCTAGTGTGAAAGAACATAAATTTCCATTGATTGACCTAATAGTGGTGCGAACTATAAAGCCCGGGCCTTAAAGTACTTCCAGCATAGTAAGTCGCCATTAAGGTAGTTGTCTCATGTGTTTATGAGAACTCCCAGTGGTCTACCGGGCGAAAAACGAGTCAGTTGGAGAATTTAATGTCATGTTGGCACGTTGGTCATAGTAGCCCAATGGTTTAGAGTGGCTGAACGGAGACCAGAAGATCTGTGGTTCAAATTCCGGCTATTGCATTGAATTTCTCAGTCTGATTGAAAGAAAGTTCCATTTATGCCGCCATCATGCGTCAACATCGCCTGACAGTTTGCCACGCCTTGTGGTCATCCGTCAGCATTCGTGGCACCCACCTGGAAGACATTTCGCATTTTCAGATCTTTATGCAGGATTGTGTGCACAGATCCCACGGATATTCAATTTTGGAGGCGATGTCTGCAACTGTCTTTGTTTGTTCTCACACGATGTTCTGCCTTCATTGAACTGTCGCATCCAGGAACGCATGTTAGACACATCCATGGTACAAATGCCTCACTCAACTATGAATTTCAATAAGTGTCACACCACAAAAATGGAGATAACGAATGATTACACGCTGTTCTTGCAATGAAAACTTCGCTTTTTAAGTATCAAAAACAGTCCTAACATTTGTAGAGTGCTGCCATCTGTCACGAATTCACTTGATCGCATGTCGTAATTTCTATAAGCTTAAGTTTTCGAGAGTCTGGGCAAACCTGAACTGAATAGCAAAATAAGCACACGAAGTTTGAGATTGGGTCAGAAAGTAATGCTTCCTATTTTTGTCCTTTATAATTGCCAAGAAAATTGAATCCAATTTACATAGCTGGAAAACTACAACATTGACGATTAATTTGTCACTATTCAATATAATCTCCGTCCTTTTCCACAGTTTTGGTCCACCTTTTAACTAGGGCATGTATTCCAGTGTGGTAAAACACACGGTCTTGCTTCCTAAGCCATTGACGCACGGACGTTTTCACAGCCTCCTCATCTTCAAAATGAATCCCACGATGAGCTTCCTTTAGTGGCCCGAACAGATGAAAGTCTGATGCTGCCAGGTCAGTGAGGTAAGACTTGCCATCCCAATTTCTCAATTTCTGCAGTGGTGTAACGGCTGGTGTGTGGTCTTGCATTGTCATGCAAAAGAACATCCGCCATAGTTTTTGTTGGGCGAACTCGGCGAAGACGTGCTTTCAGCTTTTTGAGAGTTCTGACGTATTGGACAGAGTTTATTGTGCATCTCTGCTCCAAAAAGTCAATCATAAGCACACCCTCTGCATCCCAAAACACTGTCGCCGTAACTTTCCCTGCTGACCGCTGAGTTGTGAATATTTTGTCTTCGGTGACGTTGTGTGATGCCATTCCATTGACTGCCTCTTTGATTCAGGTTCAAAAAAAAAGAACATACGTTTCTTCTCCAGTAACAATATTTTCTAGAAACTCCCCTTCCTCCAAATTGAAGCGCTGCAAGTGTTCGGAGGCTATTGTTTTCCTTGTTTCTTTGTTTTGGACTATTAACATTCTTGGTACCCAACGTGAACAAACTTTTGAGTAACCCAGTTGTTGAATAATCGTCATCACACTGCCTTTACTGATGCAGGTAATGAGACACAATTCACCTGTTGTTACCCGGCGATCATCGACTCGCTGAATGCTGCATGGAGTCACTGCCGCTTCGCTTTTCATCTGTCAATGGTGTTTGCCCTTCAGCTTCGTTACAGCGACGAACCCATCGTCTAACAGTGCTGACATCCACCGTTGCATCATCATACACATTTTTTAGCGTTTGCGAATTGGCGTTTCACCTTCCGCAGTCAAAAATTCAATCACAGAACGCTGTCTAATACGAATGTCGATGTCAGCCATTTTGCAAGAGGATGCAGTGCTGCCACCTGTTGACCTAGGAAGTTACTACTGCAGGGGATTAGAGGAATTGCGCTAAATTCAAAGTTTTGACATAACTTATTTAAGGGAAAAAATAGGTGTCATTACTTTTTGACCCACCCTTGTATTTGTGCTGTACAAAAGTTCATACGACTGTATGACGTAGGTTTTTGTTTCCCCTGACACGATTTCAGGTTGGCTAAGTTATTAGAGACATTACATGTCGAAATAAAGAATGTGTACTTGTTTCCCAATATTTTCTGATGAGTTTCCAACACATTACGTAACAAAAAAGGAGTAATTCGCAACTACAGCTTAATTAGAAGGTATGTATTCATAGCTGGAACGTCAATAAAAAGACACCAATGTACATATAGCAGAGCTAATTTTCCAATGCTGATAGTGATTGCATTTCTCAGGAATAACAGTTGAATAGCAAAGGTTCAAATTACCTACTTTTATCCAGACTGGGTTTTGTACAGCTGTCTGTATGGTGATATGATTAAAATATGACTAAAGGCAAATTTTATGGAGACTGCTCTGATGTACGAGAGCTGTTCAATAAAGAATTATTATTTTTTACGGTCATAAATTTTGGCACCAAAATTCAAACTTATTATATGCTGTTAGCTTAATTTGAAACAAACACGCCGTGGTAGTTTCATTGTTGGTGTTGCTGGTACCAGGCTGTGATAACCAGGAAAGTTCAGTATCGCCTACCGCTGCAATGGGGGTAACACGCGAGGAACAATATGCGGCTTTTAAATTCTGCTTTCGTCTCAACAAATCTTTAGTTTAGGCTTATACAGTGTTACAGGAGGCCTATGGAGAGTCTGTTCTTCCCTACAGCACAGCTCGAAGGTGATTTAAAATGTTTAAATAGGGAAGACAATTACTGAAAATTACAGACAAATACTGAACATTTTATTGGGTGCCACCCACACGTTGGTGACAGAAACATTACACATGAGACGTGTTTGTGCGCGATGGGTTCCAAGACTGTTGATTCCCGAACAAAAGGACATTCGCATTGCAGTTAAAGTTGATGTTAGAGGAAGATGCGGAGTTTCTTTCAAACGTAATCACTGCTGAAGAAACTTGGCCAGATCATTTTGATCCTGAGAGCAAACAGCAAAGCTCAGTGTGGAAATCTCCTTCATCACCGACCCCACAAAGTAGTTGCTTCTGCTGGGGAAGTTATGGTCATCTCATTCTTTGATATTCATGGAATGGTTTGTCAGCATGTTATATCTGCACACACATCAGTAACTGGGAAATACTACAGGGATATCCTGAAAACATTGCAAGTCCATTTCAGGCGCAAAAAACCACATTTCCGTGAAGCAGGCTAGATGCTGCACCAAGATAATGCGCGGCCACATATTGCCAATGTTTTTGCTGAATATCTTCAAAAATCAACGTGAGGTGCATCCCTCACCCTCCCTATAGTCAGGATTGACCCCCATGTGACATTTTCTATTCCCTAACTTGAAGAAACGCCTTCGTGGGAGGCATTATCCATCATCAGAAGCAGTGGTGAAGGCTGCGGAGGCGATTTTGAAGGATCTCTCAAAAAATGATTTCCAGCATGTCTCTGAAGACTGGCAGAAACGCCGAGACAAGTGCAAGGCATTCAGGGGAGACTATTTTGAGAAGGACCATCAAAATTATGAGGGTGAGCCCGAAAAAAAGGCTGTGCGAATTGAGACAAGCTTGAGGTGCCGCGAGCCTTTTCCGATGGAGGGGATGTATTTTTTATATCTATTATCACATGGATTCATCATTATGTTCCTGAAGAAAAACAAGCAAGCAGAGTGTGGAAATCGGCAGGTTCTCCAACACCAAAAAAGGCAAAGGTTGTTCCATCTGCAGCGAAAGTGATGGCGATCAAATTTCTTGGCTGTAACGCAATGATTTACAAGCATGCAGTTCCCCGTCACACTACAGTTACAGCAGCATACTACACGTCAGTATTGACTACACTGAGGAAGCACATTACAAAGAAACGACCCGAGCTTTCTCGGACTGGGTGACGACTTCATCATGAAAATGCACGGCCTCAAGTCGCATGCAGTTCCCCCTCACACTACTGTTATAGCAGCATACTACACGTCAGGATTGGCTACACTGGAGAAGCACATTGCAAAGAAACGACCAGAGATTTCTCGGACTGGATGACGACTTTATCATGATAATGTATGGCCTCACGTCGGATGCAGTTCCCCTCACACTACTGTTACAGCAGCATACTACACGTCAGTATTGGCTACACTGAGAAAGCACATTACAAAGAAACGACCAGAGCTTTCTCGGACTGGGTGACGACTTCATCATGACAATGCACGGCCTCACGTCGCATGCAGTTCCCCTCACACTACTGTTACAGCAGCATACTACACGTCAGTATTGGTTACACTGAGGAAGTACGTTGAAAAGAAACGTCCAGAGCTTTCTCGGACTGGGTGACGACTACATTATGACAATACACGGCCTCACGTCGCATGAAGTTCCCCCTCACACTACTGTTACAGCAGCATACTACACGACAGTATTGGCTACACTGAGGAAGTACATTGCAAAGAAACGAAGAGAGCTTTCTCGGACTGGGTGACGACTTCATCATGACAATGCACGGCCTGACGTCGCATGCAGTTTCCCCTTACACTACTGTTACAGCAGCATACTACACGTCAGTATTGACTACACTGAGGAAGTACATTACAAAGAAACGACCAGAGCTTTCTCGGACTGGGTGACGACTTCATCATGACAATGCACGGCCTGACGTCGCATGCAGTTTCCCCTTACACTACTGTTACAGCAGCATACTACACGTCAGTATTGGCTACACTGAGAAAGCACATTACAAAGAAACGACCAGAGCTTTCTCGGACTGGGTGACGACTTCATCATGACAATGCACGGCCTCACGTCGCATGCAGTTCCCCTCACACTACTGTTACAGCAGCATACTACACGTCAGTATTGGTTACACTGAGGAAGCACCTTACAAAGAAACGAACAGAGCTTTCTCGGACTGGGTGGTGACTTCATCAACCCAATGCACGGCCTCACGTCTCATGCAGTTCCCGCTCACACTACTGTTACAGCAGCATACTACACGTCAGGATTGGCTACACTGGGGAAGCGCATTGCAAAGAAACGACCAGAGCTTTCTCGGACTGTGTGACGACTTCATCATGACAATGCACGGCCTCATGTCACATGCAGTTCCCCCTCACACTACTGTTACAGCAGCATACTACACGTCAGGATTGGCTACACTGGGGAAGCGCATTGCAAAGAAACGACCAGAGCTTTCTCGGACTGTGTGACGACTTCATCATGACAATGCACGGCCTCACGTCTCATGCAGTTCCCCTCACACTACTGTTACAGCAGCATACTACACGTCAGGATTGGCTACACTGGGGAAGCGCATTGCAAAGAAACGACCAGAGCTTTCTCGGACTGTGTGACGACTTCATCATGACAATGCACGGCCTCATGTCACATGCAGTTCCCCCTTACACTACTGTTACAGCAGCATACTACACGTCAGTATTGGCTACACTGAGGAAGCACCTTACAAAGAAACGAACAGAGCTTTCTCGGACTGGGTGACGACTTCATCATGACAATGTACTGCCTCACGTCAAGTGCAGTTCCCCCTCACACTACTGTTACAGCAGCATACTACACGTCAGTATTGGCTACACTGAGGAAGCACGTTACAAAGCAACAACCAGAGCTTTCTCGAACTGAGTGACGACTTCATCATGACAATGCACGGCCCCACGTCACATGCAGTCCCCCTCACACTACTGTTACAGCAGCATACTACACGTCAGTATTGGCTACACTGAGGAAGCACATTACAAAGAAACGACCAGAACTTTCTCGGACTGGGTGACGACTTCATCATGACAATGTACTGCCTCACGTCAAGTGCAGTTCCCCCGCACACTACTGTTACAGCAGCATACTACACGTCAGTATTGACTACACTGAGGAAGTACATTGCAAAGAAACGACCAGAACTTTCTCGGATTGGGTGACGACTTCATCATGGCAATGCACGGCCTCAAGCCGCAAATCAAGTCATGCAATTTCTACCTCGATTCAACATTTACCTGTGTACCACATCCACCTTATAGACTCGATCTTGCACTTTGACTTCTTTATTCCTATCACTAAAGGCAAAGCTTGGGGATATTCGATTTGAGAACTCTGAAGCAGTGTTCAAGAAAAAGTGAGGCGAATCTCAAGGACCTGACAAAGAATGGTCTACAGCATGTGTTCCAAGGAATGGCAGAGACGCCATGAAAAGTGCACTGAAGTAGGGTGAGGCTACTTTGAAAAAGATAATGTAAACATTGAATGTCAGTAATTAATACCTTTGTAAAAGTCAGCCCTCGTAAGTTCAAAAAATATTACGAAACAAACATTGATTTTTCAGGGCCAAATTTAAAAACTCTTACAAGAAGCACGCTTGTTGGCAAAATGGCTCCGGGATAAACGCGTTTAACAGTTTGATCTATCACGACCAAGATAAATGCGACGTTACAATCAGATGTAGGAAGTGAACCATGCTTCTGCGGCGTACCGCGGCAAACAGGCGATTACCCCGCTGGCATTCACCCGACCATCTACATAGCCAAAAGTCATGCCTTTGAGGAGTCGCAGCAGGTATGTACCAAAAGGTAATTCAACCAGTTCACGCATGCTCATGCTTGCCAACTTCGGTCCAACAAAACTTTAATCCTCCATCCACTAAAGCCGACTCATTTTCGAATGACGTGAAAATTGGGGTCGCTAGTGTAGCATTGCTCGTTTTAAAGAGATCAGAGAAGGCGTGAATATAGTACACTACAGTCTGACAATCAATAGAGCCTATGTAATAACAATTGAGGTCATGCCGGGTAAAACGAAAATAAAAAATTTTGCCCTCTGTTGCTGCAACAGAGAGCTATTTTTTCTTATGTTGGTCTATCCTCCAGCAATCATATAACGCTAAATAGAGAGAGGTGAAGTTGTTGCATTTCGTGATATCCTTTTCATATAATGTCAAAAATGGGTTAACCTGTTCATGCTCTGTGCCTGTCATCTAGTGGCACTCATGGTAACTAACTTATAAACAGGATAACCAACAAAGCTACAAACGTTTTAAATGATAGTATCCTTTCAGTTTAACTAGCATTATGTTTTATGAAACCAGCTTAGTTTTAGTTATAAGAATAAAGCGATACATGGAAAATAGACAAGTATTTAGCCCACTTCATAAGTAATAATTACCACAAACCGTGGTGCTTCAACAGTGCGTTATGTTGGTAAACTCTACTGTGGATGTAAACAAACAATGGCGCAACTAGTACCCGGTCATACATTTCTGCCTTGTGATCGCGACTTCGGCCTTATAGAGAAAAAAAAAGAGGCAAGCAGCTTACATTTATATTCCAGATCAGTGGATGGAACTAGTGAGAAAAACTATTGTAAAGAATCCTCCTCATGTTTTCAAAATGACAACTAACATGTTCATCTCTGTAATTCCTCTTCTCGACAAAGTACAGAAAAGAGTAGCTTCAGAATCTGGGCAAAAGTACTCTTGAGCAAGGGAAAGTATTGTGACTTTGTGGGTTCGTGAAATGAAAAGTCCAATTACACAAACTCAACAATGTTCTTTATTTCCACCGACTTACAGTTTAACACTTGCCAATTACACAGAATTACGTACTGCACACAATTACAATTCACCAGTTCGTCCGTTAAAGTTACACTTGCATTCGCGATTACGTAAACTCCGATGCACATACACAGTCTTCTCGTCCTTACACTAGCACTGAACTCTTACGCTGATTGCCAAGAACTCTGACTGACTGACTCCTCTTGCCCGACGTGCTGCTTATATAGGGCCAGCGGGTCGATCTGGAAGCTTCTAGATTAGAGGAAGTATCCCGTAAGTTCGAGAACACAGGTGGAACAGAAAGAGACGGCACAGTGATGTTTTTTTCCTCCCACCACCCCTTGGCACCACTATAAGACAAACGAGGGGGGGGGGGGCGTGGCTAACTCCGACCTCCCCTGCTTGGCCGCTCTCAGTTGGTTCTATAGGGTGTTCCAACGATCGGGTGACAGTATTTAAAGACCACCCCTTTAACTTATTGTTTATATACACTTACGGTGGGGTTGAGGATTACGACACTTTGGACATTCGAAGGAAAATAATATCTGGCAAACCATCGCTTACCTATGTGCCATCTCCTTCAAAATACAATGGTCCAAGAGCTATAAATCCTGAAACATTAAACGACTTACAGGATCTGATGAACTATATCCCACTAATTTATCATTGGTACTATAAAACTCTTAAATGTGAGACCACAGCTTCTAAGAATATTACTGATCAAGCATTTTTTGATCAGCCTGACTACAGGTAAAAAGCTTGTACCTAGTTTCCAAAATGATATAATTATTGAAAAGTTGAATAATCCAAAGTGTACCATGTATAAATATGTCAAAAGACATAGCTATGAGTTTCACCTAAAAGTGTAAAATGTATATAGAATAAAACTTAAGTAAAAGCTGACAAAGGCTTTCACTTTATTTTCATTATTTTATTTTTATTGTTATTAGATCAGTCATGTTTTAGTTTCTATTAAGGATAACCCTGATAATATATACTGTACTTTTGATACTCATTTTCTCAGAAATGAAATAAAATAATGTTAAACATTTCTTTCAGCCTCATTCACAAAACAATTGTTTTCTCAATTTTTAAAAAATGTGGGTTAGCCCGTTTTTCCGGGCATGTCTTCAATTAATGGAAATTAATTTTTCTTTCACAATGGTCGTGTGTAGGCTAAAGTATGGAAAGTTAAAACCAGACTGAAAAATTCAATGTCATACTCGAGATTAGAACCACGGATCTTCTGGTCTCCGTCCAGCCGCTCTAACCAATTGAGCTACTATGGCCAACGTGCCGATATGACATTAAATTCTGACCTTTGCTGTTTACTCTCAGGATCAAAATGATGTAGCCAAGTTTCATCAACAGTGATTACGTTTGAAAGAAACTCCGGATCTTCCTCTAACATCAACTTTAACTGCATGTGAATATCCTTTTGTTCGGGAATCAACAGTTTCGGAACCCATCGCGCACAAACACGTCTCATGTGTAATGTTTCTGTCACCAACGTGTGGGTGGCACCCAATGAAATGTTCAGTATTTCAGAAAGTGATCTTAAGGTAATTCGTCGATCCTCTCTCACAATGGCAGCAGTAGTGTTGATGTTTTCTTCCGTAAGAGCAGTAACTGGATCACCGGGTCCACCTTCCTTTGAAATTAATTTGCTTCCCTCTTTAAACATTTTAAACCACCTTCGAGCTGTGCTGTAGGGAAGAACAGACTCTCCATAGGCCTCCTGTAACATTGTATAGGCCTCAACTGAACATTTGTTGAGACGAAAGCAGAATTTCAAAGTCACATATTGTTCCTCGCGTGTTACCTCCATTGCAGCGGTAGGCGATACTGAACATGTCTGAACTTGCCTGGTTCATACAGGCGGGAGGCAGGAGTACCAACAATGAAACTACTACGGCGTGTTTGTTTCACATTAAGCTAACAAAAGGCGTTTCTTCAAGTTAGGAAATATCAAAAAGTCACATGGGGCTAAATCCGGACTATAGGAAGGGTGAGGAGTGCACTTCACGTTGGGTTTTGCAAGATATTCAGCAACAACATTGGCAATATGCAGCGGCGCATTATCGTGGTGCAGCATCCAGCCTGCTTCACGGAAATGTGGCCTTTTGCGCCTGATATGGACTTGCATTATTTCCAGGACATCCCTGTAGTATTGTCCAGTTACTGATGTGTGTGCAGATACAACATGCTGATAAACCATTCCATGAATATCAAAGAATGAGATGACCATAGCTTTCCCAGCAGAAGTAACCACTTTTGCTTTTTTGGGGGTTGGTGATGAACATTTCCACACTGAGCTTTGCTGTTTGCTCTCAGGATCAAAATGATGTAGCCAAGTTTCATCAGCAGTGATTACGTTTGAAAGAAACTCCAGATCTTCCTCTAACATCAACTTTAACTGCAATGCGAATGTCCTTTTCTTCGGGAATCAACAGTCTTGGAACCCATCGCGTACAAGCACGTCTCATGTGTAATGTTTCTGTCACCAACGTGTGGGTGGCACCAAATGAAATGTTCAGTATTTCAGAAAGTGATCTTAAGGTAATTCGTAGATCCTCTCTCACAATGGCTGCAGCAGTGTTGATGTTTTCTTCCGTAAGAGCAGTAACTGGAGCACCGGGTCCACCTTCCTTTGAAATTAATTTTCTTCCCTCTTTAAATATTTTAAACCATCTTCGAGCTGTACTGTAGGGAAGAACAGACTCTCCGTAGGCCTCCTGTAACGTTGTATAGGCCTCAACTGAGGATTTGTTGAGACGAAAGCAGAATTTCAAAGCCGCATATTGTTCCTCGCATGTTACCTCCATTACAGCGGTAGGCGATATTGAACGTGTCTGAACTTACCTGGTTCTCACAGGCGGGAACCAACAATGAAACTAATACGCCGTGTTTGTTTCACATTAAGCTAACATAATATAAGACGTTTCTTCAAGTTAGGGAATATCAAAAAGTCACATGGGGCTAAATCCGGCCTATAGGGAGGGTGAGGAATGTACTTCACGTTGGTTTTTGCAAGATATTCAGCAAAAACATTGGGAATATGCAGCAGCGCATTATCGTGGTGCAGCATCCAGCCTGCTTCACGGAAATGTGGTCTTTTGCGCCTGATATGGACTTGCATTATTTCCAGGACATCCCTATAGTATTGCCCAGTTACTGATGTGTGTGCAGGTACAACATGCTGATAAACCATTCCATGAATATCAAAGAATGAGATGACCATACCTTTCCCAGCAGAAGTAACCACTTTTGCTTTTTTGGGGGGTTGGTGATGAAGTAGATTTCCACACTGAGCTTTGCTGTTTGATCTCAGAATCAAAATGACGAAGCCAGGTTCCATCAGCAGTGATTACGTTTGAAAGAAACTCCGGATCTTCCTCTAACATCAACTTTAACTGCAATGTGAATGTCCTTTTGTTCGGGAATCAACGGTTTCGGAACCCATCGCGCAAAAACACGTCTCATGTGTAATGTTTCTGTCACCAACGTGTGGGTGGCACCCAATGAAATATTCAGTATTTCAGATAGTGGTCTTAAGGTAATTCGTCGATCCTCTCTCACAATGACAGCAGCAGTGTATGTTTTCTTCCGTAAGAGCAGTAACTGGAGCACCGGGTACACCTTCCTTTGAAATTGATTGTCTCCTCTCTTTAAACATTTTAAAGCACCTTCGAGCTGTGCTGTAGGGAAGAACAGACTCTCCCTAGGCCTCCTGTAACATTGTATAGGCCTCAACTTAAGAATTGTTGAGACGAAAGCAGAATTTCAAAGCCGCATATTGTTCCTCGCGTGTTACCTCCATGCAGCGGTAGGTGATACTGAACATGTCTGAACTTAGGTGGTTCTCACAGGTGTGAACCAGGAGTACCAACAATGGAACTACTACGACGTATTTGTTTCACATTAAATTATAGAATATAATAGCATTGAATTTTAGTGCGAAAAGTTATAACCGTAAAAAATTAAGGTCTTTCTTTATTGAACAGTCCTTGTGTTTTAATGTTGTGAGCAGTACTTTTATATTCGCGAGTGGTTAGTTATTTAATGGACACCTGCAGACCTCCATGTAACTAGGAAAGCCGATGGTAAAGAGTTATTGTGTTTTATTTTACGAAGAATCCCGAGAAATACGTAAACTCTCTCTCTCTCTCTCTCTCTCTCTCTCTCTCTCTCTCTCTCTCTCTCTCTCTCTCTCTCTCTCTCTCTCTCTCTCTCTCTCTCTCTCTCTCCCCTACCACCGTACCAACTCTACAGCAATTAGCAGTGATACAGGTACGTCGTTCCTTCGAAGTACGTTGGAACTAGGCACATTTTGGAGTAAAGGATGCCTTGCAGGGCAAGCAATTCGGTACGTTTGCCCACACGTCCAAAGGAAGCCTCTGCAACGCACTCAAATGTTGCTTGTCTGCTGTTATTATGGTATGCGTTATGAATTATGGCCCACCACATTCCAGCAGCCGTAGTGCGATAAACAAGTGAACATCGACGTTCTTTTGCAGCCAAGCTTCGCTACTTGTTACATCAAAAATACTATCTGGGCGTATTTATTTAGCTGAACGACCGCTCCGGGTGAGAGGAAGGTATATGTCGAATCAATTATTTTAAACTCTTCGCCAGCACGGCCCACTCATCACTGTGACTGCATCCCCTTTCTCTCTATCCATTGATTACAGTTGTTCATTCGTTTAATTTCCCAGCTGCAGTTTCACGATAGAAACCATCTCCAAATGCCATAAACTTCGAATGTTGCCTCCGAGTTCCTCAAATAAAAATACCATAAATAGCCTGGCTTATTCGATACTTAAACCATAAAATCCACCAAGCGAAGCGATAAGCAATTCAGAAACAAGTAAACACAGCACATATAAAACTCTGTCGGTCGATACACCTCGTCCAGAACTGAGAGATAAAGAAACTGCCATGAAAATGGAAACAAAATTGATATAAAATACTAAATATAACATCATTTTATTCATCGTCCGATATGACTTAACGTTAGAGGTTTTCTCTTACCCTGAAAGATGAATGTCTGGTAACTCTAAGCTCTATGTACCCTGTACTCCTTTCAACATTTCTTTCATTGGAAATTAATTGTTCTTTCACACTGGCCGTGTGTAGGCCAAATTATGGAAACGTTGGAGAAGTTGGAGAATTTAATGTCATATTGGCACGTTGGCCACAGGAGTTCAATGGTAGAGCGGCTGGACGGAAACCAGAAGATCCGTGGTTCAAATCCCGGCTATGGCATTGAATTCTTCAGTCTGACTCTACGTTTCGACATTTCATTCATCGTCCGATATGACTTAACGTTGGAGGTTTTCTCTTATCCTGAAAGATGAATGTCTGGTAACTCTAAGCTCTATGTACCCTGTACTTATTTGAACATCATTTCATTTATCGTCCGATATGACTTAACGTTTGAGGTTTTCTCTTATCCTGAAAGATGAATGTCTGGTAACTCTAAGCTCTATGTACCCTGTACTTATTTGAACATCATTTCATTAATCGTCCGATATGACTTAACATTGGAGGCTTTCTCTTATCCTGAAAGATAAATGTCTCGTAAATCAAAGCTCTATGTACCCTGTACTCATTTGTACATCATTTCATTCATCGTCCGATATGACTTAACGTTGGAGGTTTTCTCTTGTCCTGAAATATAAATGTCTCGTAAATCTAAGCTCTATGTACCCTGTACTCATTTGTACATCATTTCATTCATCGTCCGATATGACTTAACGTTTGGGGTTTTTACTTATCCTGAAAAATAAACGTCTGGTAACTCTAAGCTCTATGTACCCTGTACTTATTTGAACCTCATTTCATTCATCGTCCGATAGGACTTAACATTGGAGGCTTTCTCTTATCCTGAAAGCTGAATGTCTGGTAACTCTAAGCTCAATGTACCCTGTACTCATTTGTACATCATTTCATTCATCGTGCGATATGACTTAACGTTTGGGGTTTTAACTTATCCTGAAAAATAAACGTCTGGAAACTCTAAGCTCTATGTACCCTGTACTTATTTGAACCTCATTTCATTCATCGTCCGATATGACTTAACATTGGAGGCTTTCTCTTATCCTGAAAGATGAATGTCTGGTAACTCTAAGCTCTATGTACCCTGTACTCATTTGAACATCATTTCATTCATCGTCCGATATGACTTAACATTGGAGGCTTTCTCTTATCCTGAAAGATGAATGTCTGGTAACTCTAAGCTCTATGTATCCTGTACTTATTTGAACATCATTTCATTCATCGTCCGATATGACTTAACATTGGAGGTTTTCTCTTATCCTGAAAGATGAATGTCTTCTATGTACCCTGTACTTATTTGAACATCATTTCATTCATCTTCTGATATGACTTAACGTTGGAGATTTTCTCTTATTCTGAAATATAAATGTCTCGTAAATCTAAGCTCTATGTCCTCTGGACTCATTTTAACATTTCATTTTGTGCTAAACTGCGATACTTCCGCTACCTAGAGGGTACGTGGTGCAGAAAGCAACAACTGTTAAATTCAATTGAGGCATATAATTCTACTAATTGACCATTATCTACTTTTATAACGCGATTGTGTTTTTTCCTAATCTCCCTGCAGATTGGAATTTTTTGCGCGTTTGATGTTACTGCTGAAAGCCTACCTATAAAAACGAACATTGCTTTTTATATGTTACTTGTTTCAATGGACACTGCAGTGCTATCCACCAGGAGTTCATTATTAAAACAATTACATAGTCTGGCTATATGCCCTTCAACACTCACAGCAGAAAATCGCTGCAAAATGGAGTTTGCTTATTAGGTCGTCAAATAAGTATGTTGACAAAATGATCTCTAAAATTTATATTATTTAGGAATTGTAAGTGTGTATAAACTATACAGGAGGCAAATACATAAGTATTCTGACTTGTTATACGGTTTTATTAGAAGGGAATATGGGAATACTGTAGACTAAGTGACAGTCTAATGTTTTCGTGATGTTTTTGTATATTCAACAGATAAAAAAATGAATAACGACTTGCTATTTGACAACAGTATAAGCATTGGAAAATTTAAACAAATTAAAAGTAAAATTACTTGAATGAAATGCTGTTAAAATGAGTACAGGGTACATAGAACAGAGTTACCAGACATTCATCTTTCAGAAAACCTCCAATGTTAAGTCACATTGGACGATGAATGAAATGATATTCAGACAAGTACAGGGTGCATAGAGCTTGGAGTTACCGGATATTCATATTTCAGGATAAAAGAAAACCACCAAAGTTAAGTCTCATCGGACGATGAATGAAATGATGTTCAAATGAGTACAGGGTACATAGAGCTTAGAGTTATCAGACATTCATCTTTCAGAATAAGGGAAAACCTCCAACGTTAAGTCATATCGGACGATGAATGAAATGATTTTCAAATAGGTACAGGGTACATAGAGCTTAGAGTTACGAGACATTCATCATTCAGGATAAGAGAAAACCTCCAACGTTAAGTCATATCGGACGATGAATGAAATAATGTTCAAATAAATACAGGGTACATAGAGCTTAGAGTTATCAGACATTCATCTTTCAGTATAAGAGAAAACCTCCAACGTTAAGTCATATCAGACGATGAATGAAATGGTGTTTAAATAAGTACAGGGTACATAGAGCTTAGAGTTACCAGACATTCATCTTTCAGTATAAGAGAAAACCTCCAACGTTAAGTCATATCAGACGATGAATGAAATGGTGTTTAAATGAGTACAGGGTACACAGAGCTTAGAGTTACCAGACATTCATCTTTCAGTATAAGAGAAAACCTCTAACGTTAAGTCATATCGGACGATGAATGACATGATGTTCAAATAAGTACAGGGTACACAGAGCTTAGAGTTACCAGACATTCATCTTTCAGTATAAGAGAAAACCTCTAACGTTAAGTCATATCGGACGATGAATGACATGATGTTCAAATAAGTACAGGGTACATAGAGCTTAGAGTTACGAGACATTCATCATGCAGGATAAGAGAAAACCTCCAAAGTTAAGTCATATCGGACGATGAATTAAATGATGTTCAAATGTGTACAGGGTACATAGAGCTTAGAGTTACGAGACATTCATCATGCAGGATAAGAGAAAACCTCCAAAGTTAAGTCATATCGGACGATGAATTAAATGATGTTCAAATAAGTACAGGGTACATAGAGCTTAGAGTTACCAGACATTCATCTTTCAGTATAAGAGAAAACCTCTAACGTTAAGTCATATCGGACGATGAATGACATGATGTTCAAATAAGTACAGGGTACATAGAGCTTAGAGTTACCAGACATTCATATTTCAGGATAAGGGAAAACCTCCAACGTTAAGTCATAACAGACGATGAAAGAAATGATGTTCAAATAAGTACAGGGTACATAGAGCTTAGAGTTACCAGACATTCATCTTTCAGGATAAGAGAAAACCTCCAAAGTTAAGTCATATCGGACGATGAATGAAATGATGTTCAAATAAGTACAGGGTACATAGAGCTTAGAGTTACCAGACATTCATCTTTAAGGATAAGAGAAAACCTCCAACGTTAAGTCATATCGGACGATGAATTAAATGATGTTCAAATGAGTAGAGGGTACACAGAGCTTAGAGTTACCAGACATTCATCTTTCAGGATAAGAGAAAACCTCCAAAGTTAAGTCATATCGGACGATGAATGAAATGATATTCAAATAAGTACAGGGTACATAGAGCTTAGAGTTACGAGACATTCATCATTCAGGATAAGAGAAATCCTCCAACGTTAAGTCATATCGGACGATAAATGAATTAATGTTCAAATAAGTACAGGGTACATAGATCTTAGAGTTACCAGAAATTTGTATTTCAGGATAAGAAAAAGCACTGGGTAAAACCTTACCAGATAAGTTGCCTGAATAACATTTGAATGTGAGGCAGACAAGCTAGCATCGGCGCTTCCAGATTTATCTTTTGTCACAGGTATATTTTTTCTTGTTGGTTCTGAAGCCTTGAAATGTCATTCCGTTGAAATGTCAGTACAAAGTAAAAGAAAGTTGTAATTTAATTTAAATTTAATTTCAAAATTGTAAGTTTAAGGGCGAAGAGAACCATTGCGAGGTAAATCCTTTGCTACCGGTATTACTAAGTCCTGCTTTATATTTTGACTCAAGGCACACACTGTTTAGTTAAGACAAGTTTCTAGAACCTCGCTTTTCATAAAAATGTAACAGCGTGGCCTCTTAATTACAGGAATGTAACGATAATTTCTCAAGTTTCCTTTGGCTCGTAGCGCTACCGGAAGTTTATGGAATGTGTTTCTCCACAGGTAATTCTTGCACTTGCGTCGTGTTAAACGGACTTAAATAACACCCACCTGTGGCTTCACTTCCTCGAATTAAAAGAAAAACTTTTTATGCCGTAGCAGATGGCAAAAATGGCGGATTTACATCTCAGTTGTATCCAGGTGTTAGTCTGCTGTAACGTGGCGAGTCTCAGCATAGGGTAAAACTTTCGCAGTTAACCAATAAATAAATGAAGAAAGAAGGTCCAAAACATGAGACGGTACGAAAGACATTAAAAACAATGGCGCAGCGCTGCAAGGGCCTCTTCACAAAGAATTCCAGGAGAAAAGTCATTTTAACATTTTATTTTCTATGGCTGTATTTACAAAAAAATTTAGCGAACGTTCGCGGTGCTGCGGACAATTTGACAGCTGCTTAGATTATATTATATTAGATTGATTTACGTTCAGTAGGTTCACTTGTAGCCAGAAAAGGCTGTGAACATTGAACATGTCCAGAGGTATAAAGTTTAATAGCATATATATGTACAAAAGTTAACATAAGACATATATAGTATACAGGCAATATGAACAACAATATGGAAAACAAAGCAGCGATAATTATATATGATACAAAATGAAACACTTTTTAAACCAGCTTTCACTTGTCTTATGTCAGTACGTCTCAACGTTTTTGCAATGGATATCATTCTTGGTATTTATTAAATACATATACATTAAAAATCAACTTTCAACTTGCATCAAATATTTATTAGTAATGATTTGTTATTGGAATAGTTAGATACTACTTACAGAGCTACAGAAGCATTATCAGGATCATTTGTCATTCAGATAATCTTGTACAGAAGAAAAAGATTTTGAGCAAAGGTGCTCTCTAAAAGCTTTTTTAAAAGAACCGAAATTATCAACTTTTTCTTTAAGAACATTAGGAAGTGCACCAAATATTTGGATAGTTTCATAATGCACACTTTTCTGAAAGCAAGAAAGTTAAGCACTGGGATAATGGATATTATACTTTTGTCTAGTGTTTATTTTGTGAATTACATTATTTGTTGCAAATAAGACATGATTTCATACACATAATTTTAGGATCGAGAATATATATATATATATATATATATATATATATATATATATATATATATATATATGCAAGGAAGCGTTAATATCTTCAATCTTCTAAAAAGATCTTTACAGGAGCATCTGGTGTGGGTGTTAGTAATGATTCTTATAACCCTCTTTTGTATAAGAAATATTTTTTCACTTTCTACTGAGTTGCCCCAAAATAATATTCCATATTCCATAATAGAGTTAAAGTATGCATCATATACTAATTTAAATGTGTCAATAGAACTCACATTAACCAGCTCTCGGATAGCACCTGAAGTGTCTGTGGCGTGTGAAGAAAACCTTATTCTTTAGTTCTATATGGTGTTTTAATTGCAAATGTAAGTATTTGTGACTTTGTGGGTGCGTGAAATTAAAAGTCCAATTGCACAAACTCAAAATGTTCTTTATTTCCACCGAATTACAGTTGGAACACTTGCCGATTACATAGAATTACGTAGTGCACACAATTACAATTCGCCAGATCGTCTGTCACAGGTCCACTCTACACTCACAATTACGTACAACTCCTCTCTTACACGTGCACAGTCTTCTAGTACGTTCACTAGCAGGGCGCTCCTCACGGCTGCTCGCCAAGAACTGAACTGACTCGTGCACTGCAGGCCTTATATAGGAAGATCGCTGTTTCTGGAAGCTTCGCTGGCCGGAAAATCATTCCGAATGTTCTAGAGGGGAATGAGACGGTATACTGGCTAATAATGCTCTTTTGACCATCCCCTCTGTGACACGAGATAAATGAGTACGCGTGATCTAAATACCTCCCGTCCCTCACTCAGCCGTCAGTTGGTCATGCCTTCCAATAATTGGGTGACAGTATATTTCAATATCATTAGCAGAAGTATCTTACGTAGATTGCAATTTAGGGGTGACACACAGGAAATTCTTGTAAAGTACTTAATTACTAGCAAAAGTGTGTGAATCGCATACTTTCTCCATTTAGTTCACGCGGTGTGGGCCGCGAAACATCTGAGTGAAGAGGGGAAGCTTGTAGTGTGAGAACCTACGTGTGACTACAATAGAAAGAGTACTAAAGAGTAGCCTTAGCTCTGAGTCATTATTCCCTCTTACTTTAATAACAATTATTACTTGAAGCTTACCTCGCTTTGAAAGTCACGCCTCGAGACTGACAATACAATAGAAAGAGTACTAAAGAATAGCCTTAATTCTTTGAGTCTTATTCATTTATTTTAATGAAAATCATTATTTGGAGCTTCCCTCGCGTTGAAAGTCGCACCTCGCTACTGGAACTACGTGTGACTGTACAATAGAAAGAGTACTAAAGAGTAGCCTTAGTTCTTTGAGTCATTATTTTGTCTTATTTTAATGAAAATTATTATTTGGAGCTTCCCTCGCTATGAAAGTCACACCTCGCTACAATACCTAAGTGTGACTGTGCAATAGAAAGAGTACTAAAGAGTAGCCTTAGTTCTTTGAGTCATTGTGTCTTATTTTAATGAAAATTATAATTTGGAGCTTCCCTCGCTTTTAAAGTGACGTCTTGCTACTCAACCTACGTGTGTCTGTACAATAGAAAGAATACTGAAGAGCAGCCTGAGTTGAGTCATTATTCTCTTATTTTAATGAAAATTATTATTTGATGCTTCCCTTGGTTTGAAAGTCACGCCTCGCTACTAGACCTACGTATGAGTGTTCAATAGAAAGTGTACTAAAGAATTAGCCTTAGTTTTATTCTCTCTTATTTTAATTAAAACTTATTTGGAGCTTCCCTCGCTTTGATAGTCACGTCTCGCTACTGGACCTACGTGTGACTGCAATAGAAGGAATACTAAAGAGTAGCATTAGTTCTTCGAGTCATTATTCGCTATTATTGTAATGAAAATTATCATTTGGAGCTTCCCTCGATTTGAAATTCACGCGCCGCCACTGGGATAAGCATTATGTTATTGTAGTTACAAGGGAGCACGGTAGACTAGGTGATGTTCAAATGTTTTCTCTTACGAGCTCAATGCTCTAGCCAAAACAATGGAATCACGAGACTTAGGTTTCAGAAATAAGTAGAGCTATACAGTACTTAAAGCTGTTACAGTCATTCATGTATATAATTTTCATTAATTAATCAACAATAAATTGGAACTGCAAATGTGCTGTCATTAAGTTGGCAACGTCGGTCTAAAAATAGAATAAAATGATGGCGTTGCAAATATGCATTAATAAATTGTAATAAATAATTATCAGCATGCATTAAACATGGATAGGTTGTATTTAATTATCAGAAGTGTATTGACACCGATGTCCAAAATTGTGACTATGTGTCAGTGTTAAAATGTAATTATGAAATTTAATTAATAATTAAATTTAGGTTAAAGAATAGTGCAATGTGTGATTGCAAATTAAAAGAATACGGCCACACTAAAAAGGTTTCAACTTCTATATTGTTTGGCACAAAGAAGGTATTACAAAAAAGCAAATGAGTGTCAAGAAATATGTAATAATATGTAACAGTTTAAAAATTAAATAAAATGCACCAAAAGATGTCCAGAACAGGCAAAAATTATATCCTATACCTGAGGTAGTGCTTCGAGAAATGTAACTCATTAAGGCAAAATTCATTTTTCTGTCGAAAGGAGGGAACGGAGTTAATGTTACTAAACTCAGAGTAAAGTCAAAATGGGGAACAATCGGTGGGAAGAAGCAAAGATATTCGGTTATTAAATTGCATAAACTGTGCAAGATACTGCCAAAATAGCCTCAATTTGACAGATCTCTCACCACTGTACAAGCAAAGATAGACAGGTTAAAATATACAAAACAGGCGAAGACTGTTACTAACAGAGCACGATGAAAGCGTTATCATCCGGTAAACAGTAATGGAAACCCAGAAATTAGTGCTGTTACGTTGACTTCGATTCTGGAAAACGTTATATTAATACCACTGGGCAACAGTGAAAATGTTTCGGGCTTAAAAATGGTGATTTTAAATGTATTTCCATCTGTTGAATTAAAAAATCACCATAAAATGATAGATTAGCTCTTGCTTTGAAGATAAAGAGACATTTCATTTTTTAGAGTGAAGATTTTAAATGTGGGGGAATTTTTTTGGAGTTGGCACACCTGTCAAATACCAAAAAAGAGAAATTTTAGAAATTAAGTGATGCAAAATTTAAGGAAGGCATTTTTGTCAGACCACAAATAAGAGAACTTTTAAAGGATCCTGCATTTGACGAAATTTTGGAGGGAAAAGAAAAGGAAGCTTGAGAAGCCTTCAAGGGTGTTGTTCGTGGATTTTTATGCAACATAAGATGACAACTATAAGCATTTGGTGACAGTGCTCTTGCAAAAATACTGTAACCTTGGATGCAACATGTCCCTTAAGATCCATTTTCTCCACTCCCACCTAGACTTTTTCCCTCCTAGTTGTGGAGCTGTTACTGATGAACATGGGGAGAGATTCCATCAGCACATTTCTGTTATGGAACAAAGATATCAGGGCCGTTGGAATGAAGTAATGTTTGCGGATTACGGCTAGGGATTCTGCGAAACTACATCACAAGAGGCAAGCTAAAAGACGACAAAGTCAATAGGCCACCACATGATTCTCTTCAGACACGAATATCTGCGAAGTATTTTTCCAGCAATTTAGAACTCTAAGCATGTAATTACCAGTTAAAAAAATTAAATGATCTTTCATTGTTAGCATTATGTAATTAAATTATATCATTTTCTCTCTCAATCCCTTAATATGTAATACTTCCACCTTGTGTATATCATAGAAACTAGAATTAATGAAAATTTTTCAATGTCATATTTGTTTTTCTCGACCCAAAATTAAAAGGATTTGACTCATGAAGTGATCGAAACATTCAAAAATTATTTTTTTGTTGCCCAGTGTAATTTGGCCCAGTATTGTGGGAATGTTTATCGATAAATTGAGTATGATAGTCTAGCACCCTGGGTCAGTAAGAGAAAGCAAATAAAACGATTAAATTTCGCAAAAGAACACTGAAATAAGGACAATTTATAGCTTTATTTTCCGAATAAAGTAAGTGTAATGCTTTTCGCTACGATAGTAAACATATGACTGGCGAAAGAAGAACGCGGAGATAGAACCAAAACATCTGAGCATCAGAAAGGACACCTTTTCTAATAAAGAGGGCATTTAGCTGAACTACAGAGCTAGTTGTCATGGAGACTGGAGGTGGCTTTAAAAGCCTACCAAATATTTAGTGAAGTGAATATATTCAGTAAAGTGAATAAAATTTTGGATGAGAAGGAATATTTGTTTATACTAACGGATGATTAATTAATATTTATATGCTTTACTGAACATAGTTTTTTTAGTAATTTTTCTAATGTGATTTTTAATATGATTTCCTATACATACTTGCACTCAGTATAAATTACAAGACAAAATACTTGGTGTTAGCCTATAAATCTTTTAACAGTCACAGTTAATTCCAATAATGACTCACAACAGCTACTGCTGTAGCTTTCAAAACCTTCGTCTACACTTTAATGTGCATTAACCACACGTTTGCTCACACGTACACACAACTATATATTTGTAAATAAATCAACCACCAGATCGGAGAATGAAACAAAGGAATACATTACCAAAGATTCTGACTGCTCTGTCTTCGGATTTACCACGCTCACTTCAAGATACTATACCAAATTGCTGGGTCAAACCAGCAGAGCAAGGTGCGTACAGGCAGGCGAAGTGCAATAGCCAATCAGCGTCAAGAACGCCACTACACTAACCTACCTTCTCTGTATATATTTATAGGCAGGTAGACAGGCCTGTCAAATTAATGTACCCTAGCCCAAAATGTAAACAAATGTATTGTTATCTAATTCAACATTCCGGCATGGTTAATTCTACACAAAAATGTATTGGACATAATTGTATGTTTTAACAAGATATACATTTGTTATGTAGTAATATTTTGTCTATCTCTTACAGTTTATCAGTTATACAAAACTCATCTCAGTACCTTCACAGAAAATTCAAGATATACTTTTGCTGTGTAGTAATATTTTGTCTATCTCTTACAGTTTATCAGTTATACAAAAGTCATTCAGAATAAAGAGAAATTCTGAGTACATTCACAGAAAATTCAAGATATACATTTGTTATGTAGTAATATTTTGTCTATCTCTTACAGTTTATCAGTTATACAAAAGTCATTCAGAATAAAGAGAACTTCTGAGTACATTCACAGAAAATTCAAGATATACATTTGTTGTGTAGTAATATTTTGTCTATCTCTTACAGTTTATCAGTTATACAAAAGTCATTCAGAATAAAGAGAACTTCTGAGTACATTCACAGAAAATTCAAGATATACATTTGTTGTGCAGTAATAATTTGTCTATCTCTTACAGTTTATCAGTTATACAAAAGTCAACGTTGTCATACAGAACGACGAGTGAAATGATGTTCAAATGAGTACAGGGTACATAGAGCTTAGAGTTACCAGACATTCATCTTTCAGGATAAAAGAAAACCTTCAACGTTAAGTCATATCGGACGATGAATGAAATGATGTTCAAATGACTACAGGGTACATAGAGCTTAGAGTTACTAGACATTCATCTTTCAGGATAAGAGAGAAAACCTCCAACGTTAAGTCATGTAGGACAATGAATGAAATGATGTTCAAATAAGTACAGGGTACATAGAGCTTAGAGTTACCAGACATTCATCTTTCAGGATAAAAGAAAACCTTCAACGTTAAGTCATATCAGACGATGAATGAAATGATGTTCAAATAAGTACAGGGTACATAGAGCTTAGAGCTACCAGACATTCATCTTTCAGGATAAGAGAAAACCTCCAACGTTAAGTCATATCAGACGATGAATGAAATGATGTTCAAATAAGTACAGGGTACATAGAGCTTAGAGCTACCAGACATTCATCTTTCAGGATAACAGAAAATCTCCAACGTTAAGTCATATCGGACGATGAATGAAATGATGTTCAAATAAGTACAGGGTACATAGAGCTTAGAGTTACTAGACATTCATCTTTCAGGATAAGAGAAAACCTCCAACGATAAGTCTATTGGACGATGTATGAAATTATGTTCAAATAAGTACAGGGTACATAGAGCTTAGAGCTACCAGACATTCATCTTTCAGGATAACAGAAAATCTCCAACGTTAAGTCATATCGGACGATGAATGAAATGATGTTCAAATAAGTACAGGGTACATAGAGCTTAGAGTTACTAGACATTCATCTTTCAGGATAAGAGAAAACCTCCAACGTTAAGTCTATTGGACGATGTATGAAATGATGTTCAAATAAGTACAGGGTACATAGAGCTTAGAGTTACTAGACATTCATCTTTCAGGATAAGAGAAAACCTCCAACGTTAAGTCTATTGGACGATGTATGAAATGATGTTCAAATAAGTACAGGGTACATAGAGCTTAGAGTTATCAGACATTCATGGTACTGAGAGCTAGTAATGTTTCAGACCCCACAATCCAAATAGGTTGGCTAGACTCTCTCCCACACTAAGATTATTTGATAGATATTGATGCTCGTGGATTTTGTTTCTGTGATATGAGAGAACTACGGCAGGTAATAAGGGGGTATTATGGAAGGGATACAGGAATATTCCTGCGTGGGTCGTCTCGCGTGGGACGCTTATTGCGGCGGCAAGGGCACGTTCGCAAGTCCACAGAAATGGGAATGTGGGGAACTGCCGTTTGAAGCGGCTTTTCTGCTTATTGTATGCTCTTGTAGTCCATTCATCTGATGTACAGTGGTTGCCCGATAATGCTGAAGTATGGTAGCGGTCCTGAAAACTGTCAGTAGACGCTGCTAGATCCTACGTGTGACTGTACAGTAGAAAGACTACTGAAGAATAGTCTTAGTTCTTTGAGTCATTATTCTCTGTTATTTTAATGAAAAGTATTATTTGGAACTTCCCTCACTTTGAAAGTCACACCTTTCTACTAGACCTATGTTTGGCTGTACAACAGAAAGAGTACTAAAGAGTAGCCTTAGTTCTTTGAGTCATTATTCTCTCTTATTTTAATGAAAATTATTATTTGGAGGTTCCCTCACTTTGAAAGTCACAACTCGCTACTCGACCTACGTAAAACTGTACAATAGAAAGAGTACTAAAGAGTAGCCTTAGTTCTTTGTGTCAATATTCTCTCTTATTTTAATGAAGATTATTATTTGCAGCTTTCCTCACTTTGAAAGTCACGCCTCGCTACTGGACCTACGTGAGACTGTACAATAGAAAGCGTACTAAAGAGTAGCCTTAGTTCTTTGAGTCAATATTCTCTCTTATTTTAATGAAGATTATTATTTGGAGCTTTCCTCACTTTGAAAGTCACGCCTCGCTACTGGACCTACGTGTGACTGTACAATAGAAAGAGTACTAAAGAGTAGCCTTAGTTCTTTGAGTCATTATTCTCTCTTATTTTAATGAAAATTATTATTTGGAGCTTCCCTCACTTTGAAAGTCACGCCTCGCTACTGGACCTACGTGTGACTGTACAATAGAAAGAGTACTAAAGAGTAGCCTTAGTTCTTTGAGTCATTATTCTCTCTTAATTTAATGAAGATTATTATTTGGAGCTTTCCTCACTTTGAAAGTCACGCCTCGCTACTGGACCTACGTGTGACTGTACAATAGAAAGAGTACTAAAGAGTAGCCTTAGTTCTTTGAGTCAATATTCTCTCTTATTTTAATGAAGATTATTATTTGGAGCTTTCCTCACTTTGAAAGTCACGCCTCGCTACTGGACCTACGTGTGACTGTACAATAGAAAGAGTACTAAAGAGTAGCCTGAGTTCTTTGAGTCATTATTCTCTCATATTTTAATGAAAATTATTATTTGGAGCTTCCCTCGCTTTGAAAGTCACGCCTCGCTACTGGACCTACGTGTGACTGTACAATAGAAAGAGTACTAAAGAGTAGCCTTAGTTCTTTGAGTCATTATTCTCTCTTATTTTAATGAAAATTATTATTTGGAGCTTCCCTCACTTTGAAAGTCACGCCTCGCTACTGGACCTACGTGTGACTGTACAATAGAAAGAGTACTAAAGAGTAGCCTTAGTTCTTTGAGTCATTATTCTCTCTTATTTTAATGAAAATTATTATTTGGAGCTTCCCTCACTTTGAAAGTCACGCCTCGCTACTGGACCTACGTGTGACTGTACAATAGAAAGAGTACTAAAGAGTAGCCTTAGTTCTTTGAGTCATTATTCTCTCTTAATTTAATGAAGATTATTATTTGGAGCTTTCCTCACTTTGAAAGTCACGCCTCGCTACTGGACCTACGTGTGACTGTACAATAGAAAGATTACTAAAGAGTAGTCTTAGTTCTTTGAGTGATTATTCTCTCTTACTTTAATGAAAATTATTATTTGGAGCTTCCCTCACTTTGAAAGTCACAACTCGCTACTCGACCTACGTGTGACTGTACAATAGAAAGATTACTAAAGAGTAGTCTTAGTTCTTTGAGTCATTATTCTCTCTTACTTTAATGAAAATTATTATTTGGAGCTTCCCTCACTTTGAAAGTCACAACTCGCTATTCGACCTACGTGTGACTGTACAACAGAAAGAATACTAAAGAGTAGCCTTAGTTCTTTGAGTCATTATTCTCTGTTATTTTAATAAAAATTATTATTTGGAACTTCCCTCACTTTGAAAGTCACACCTTTCTACTAGACCTATGTTTGGCTGTACAACAGAAAGAGTACTAAAGAGTAGCCTTAGTTCTTTGAGTCATTATTCTCTCTTATTTTAATGAAAATTATTTTTTGGAGCTTCCCTCGTTTTGACAGTCACATATCGCTGCTGGACCTACGTGTGACTGTACAATAGAAAGAGTACTGAAGAGTAGCCTTACTTCTTTGGGTCATTATTCTCTTTTATTTTAATAAAAATTATTATTTGGAGCTTCCCTCACTTTGAAAGTCACAACTCGCTATTCGACCTACGTGTGACTGTACAACAGAAAGAATACTAAAGAGTAGCCTTAGTTCTTTGAGTCATTATTCTCTGTTATTTTAATAAAAATTATTATTTGGAGCTTCCCTCACTTTGAAAGTCACACCTCGCTACTCGACCTACGTGTAACTGTACAATAGAAAGAGTACTTAAGAGTAGCCTTAGTTCTTTGAGTCATTATTCTCTCTTATTTTAATGAAAATTATTATTTGGAGCTTCCCTCGTTTTGACAGTCACATATCGCTGCTGGACCTACGTGTGACTGTACAATAGAAAGAGTACTGAAGAGTAGCCTTACTTCTTTGGGTCATTATTCTCTTTTATTTTAATGAAAATTATTAGTTTTAGCTTCCCTCGCTTTGAAAGTCACGTCTCAAACACACACAATAACACTCTATCAGTCGAGTGAAACTTGCTGTATGCTGGACAATGTTTGATCCCACAGAGCAATACTTAGGTAATTGGCTCTTAGATCAGAACGTGCATTAGACCTGAGTGTTAACGCTTATCGGCTCTGTAATACATGTGTCATAGAGCATTAGCAACCACAATACCAACCTCCTCTGCTGATATTACCGCCACTTTCAATGAGCGTACAACAATCGGGAAATATTACATTTAATGACCACAAAAGCCTGATGTGATTATCTCACTTGACTTTCTCTGCTCTTGTACAAACACTATTCACTTCAAGATAAACGTTATCTTATTGTAGTAACAAGGGAATACAGTAGACTTTAAGTGATAGTCAAATGTTTTGTCATGTCTTTCTATGTCCAAGAGATAAAAAAATGAATAACGGCTTGATATATGACAAAAGTTTATGTTGAAAAATTTAAACAAATAACACGGGATATCTAGGAAATAATTATCTCTACACAACAATGTATTTGTCATAAATTATAACAAGTGTGCATTTTTATGTAGAGTAGAACCTTGTTTAGCTGGAACACTTGGAATCAGGGCCCTTAAAGGCACTTACACTGTAATAGCTTATGTACATATTTGTATTTAATACAAACTATTCGGTAGTAAAAATGGCAGTGCGCTTCTGCTGTCTCAGTTTAGTGTATCGCTTATCTCACATCCGCTTTAACATTAGAAGTTCATTTGTCTTGACTCTCGAAATAAAACATCAACTTCTCTATGTTTGTTATTGCTTGTGTGTGGGTCATAACAGCAGTGAGCTTCTGCTGTCTCTGTTTAGTTTATCGCTTATCTCACATCCGCTTTAACATTAGAAGCTCATTTGTCTTGACTCTCGAAATAAAACACCAATTTCTCTATGTTTGTTACTGCTTGTGTGTGGGTCATAACAGCTGTGAGCTTCTGTTGTCTGAGTTTAGTGTATCGCATATCTCACATCCGCTTTAACATTAGAAGTTCATTTGTCTTGACTCTCGAAATAAAACATCAATTTCTCTATGTTTGTTACTGCTTGTACGTGGGTCATAACAGCAGTGGGCTTCTGTTGTCTCAGTTTAGTATCACTTATCTCACATCCGCTTTAACATTAGAAGTTCATTTCTCTTGACTCTCGAAATAAAACATCAATTTCTCTATGTTTGTTACTGTTTGTATGTGGGACATAACAGCAGTGAGCTTCTGCTGTCTCAGCTTAGTGTATCGCTTATCTCACATCCGCTTTAACATTAGAAGTTCATTTGTCTTGACTCTCGAAATAAAACATCAATTTCTCTATGTTTGTTACTGCTTGTGTGTGGGACATAACAGCAGTGAGCTTCTGCTGTCTCAGTTTAGTGTATCGCTTATCTCACATCCGCTTTAAGATTAGAAGTTCATTTGTCTTGACTCTCGAAATAAAACATCAATTTCTCTATGTTTGTTACTGCTTGTGTGTGGGTCATAACAGCAGTGAGCTTCTGCTGTGTCAGTTTAGTGTATCACTTATCTCACATCCGCTTTAACATTAGAAGTTCATTTGTCTTGACTCTCGAAATAAAACATCAATTTCTCTATGTTTGTTACTTCTTGTTAGTGAATCATAACCAGTACGGTAATCAATATTTTTTTAAATTGCATAAGTGGTCTCGGTTAACGAAATTTTAGTGTACTAATATTTTGTGTACCTCTTACAATGTGTCAGTTCTAAAAAAAGTTATATAAACTGAAGAGTACTTATTAGGACAATAAAAAAGTTCAAGATATGGATCCAAATTTGCTTCTATCTCCTCGCAAGTTACGCAGGTACTTATTCAAACACCGTCGTCCGAATTTGCTAGCCCACCGATGCTTCTTTCGTTTATTGTAAGGGGGCTTTGGGTTTTGCTTGTGATCATACAAAGAATATTGAATTTCTAAGACATAGCACAGCGTTATACTGTATAAAAATCAGACGATCATTCTATCCACTGTGTTTTGTTATTGTTGCAACGAAATGCACGTTGTAGCACATTTACCGGTTTGTCCTTTATGTATATATAGTCATAGTATTATTACATGCATGTAAAGCCGAATGTCACATTATAAGATGGCTGTTCAATAAAGAATGATTATAACTTTTTTTTGATAACGTACCTTTACTAATCCTCATAATTTTGATGCTCCTTCTCAAAATGGTCTTCCCTGAATGCGATGCACTTCTCCCAGCGTTTCTGCCAGTCTTCAAAGACATGCTGGAAACTATTTTTTGAGAGATCCTGCAAAATCGCCTCCGCAGCCTTCACCACTGCTTCTGAGGACGGATAATGCCTCCCACGAAAGCGTTCCTTCAAGTTAGGGAATAGATAAAAGTCACACAGGGCTAAATATGGACTATAGGGAGGGTGAGGGATGAACTTTACGTTGATGTTTGCAAGATGTTCAGCAACAACATTGGCAATATGCGGCCGCGCATTATCGTGGTGCAGCATCCAGCCTGCTTCACGGAAATGTGGTCTTTTGCGCCTGATATTGACTTGCAATGTTTTCAGGACATCCCTGTAGTATTGTCTAGTTACTGGTGTATGTGCAGGTACAACATGCTGAGAAACCATTCCATGAATATCAAAGAACGAGATGACCATAACTTTCCCAGCAGAAGCAACCACTTTTGCTTTTTGGGGGGTTGGTGATGCAGGAGGTTACCACACTGAGCTTTGCTGTTTGCTCTCAGGATCAAAATGATGTAGCCAAGTTTCATCAGCAGTAATTACGTTTGAAAGAAACTCCGGATCTTCCTCTAACATCAACTTTAACTGCATGTTACCTCCACTGCAGCGGTAGGCGACACTGAACATGTCTGAACTTGCCTGGTTCTCAAAGGCGAGAAACCAGGAGTACCAAAAATGAAACTACTACGGTGCGTTTGTTTCACATTAAGCTAACAGAATATAATTTAGTGCGAAAAATTATGTCATTAAAAAAATTATGATCATTCTTTATTGGACAGCCCTCGTACCTTGGCGCGAACCTAAATGACGTCAATACGTTACGTGATAGGAGATTTCTGTGGGTAGTTTCAAACTCAGCACATCCTTTCCCTTAAGTGTCTTAATGCGGAGGTAAGAATAAAGTTTTTTTATTCTGTAGGGGGAAAGAGAGCTTTTTATGCAAGAATGAGTACAGAAAATGATTATATAGAGGTAAATTTCTATCGTCTTTGTTGAGAGAAACCGGAAGGAGTTTTTGAAGCGAGGAAAAACCGACAAATTGAGTTCAGAGCCTTGAGCATTGCTTGTTCCATCTTTTAAACTCATCTAAGTGCCTTCCCCCTTAAATAAATGGTTGCATTATGCAGGCTTTGCGTGCCACGTATTCATAACTCACTTCAACTATTTTTTGTTGGTTTTATTAATTAAAAACTGAAGGTAGAGCATTAATTCTCTTTCTTGTAATATTTTAAACATCGGCAGTGCTTTGCTATATAGGGGAAGAAGAAATTCAGCACTCAGTATGAGGTTTGGTGATGGCATTGGGGCACTTAACATTACCCGGTGGCCTGACACAGTTCCTTAACGTCATCCCTTCCTCTGAGGATGTTAGCCGCAATAGATCTGTATGGAGGTGCTATCCCAGCTATCCCAGAAATAATATGGACAGCATATGCCGCACAAGCATCGTCCATCGCGACTGGTCCTGGAACTGAAACTGGAACAGGGCAGGGCATCCAAGCTTAGTCAATTGTGGGCACCTTATCACCTAGTGGGGCATCCTTGGGAGAAAGGATACGTGAAAGGAAACTGGGTGTGTCCGTCCGAAAAAGCCACAACGCTGTTCAATAAAGAATGGTCCTGATATTTTACGGTCATAACTTTTCGCACTAAATTTCAATCTTATTACATTCTCTTATCTTAATGTGAAACAAACACGCCGTAGTAGTTTCATTGTTGGTTCTCCTGGTTCCCGCCTGTGAGAACAAGGCAAGTTCAGACATGTTCAGTATCACCTACTGCTGCAATGGAGGTAACACGCGAGGAACAATATGTGGCGTTGAAATTCTGTTTTCGTCTCAACAAATCTTTAGTTGAGGCCTATAAAATATTACAGGGGCCCTAAGAGGAGTCTGTTCTTCCCTACAGCACACCTCGAAGGTCGTTTAAAATGTTTAAAGAGCGGAGACAATCAATTTCAAAGGAAGGTGGAGCCAGTGCTCCAGTTACCGCTCTTACGGAGGAAAACATCAACACTGCTGCTGTCATTGTGAGAGAAGATCGACGAATTGCCTTAAGATCACTTTCTGAAATACTGAACATTTCATGGGGTGAAAAAATGAAATGTGTACTGTTTAGCGCACGCTTTTACTACAACCGGCACCGCAGGCGATGACACTGATGATATATGAGGTGAAGATGGAGCACCGGTGGAATGAGATGGCGGGGGAAACCGGAGATCCCGGAGAAAATCCGCCCCAGCGCCGTGTTGTCCAACACGGTCATCTGGGATCAAACCCGGGCCGCCTTGGTGAGAGCCAAGCAGTCTAACCACTGAGCCACGGCGCGGCCATTTCATTGGGTGCCACCCACACGTTGCTGACAGAAACATTACACATGAGACGTGTTTGTGCGCGATGGGTTCCATGACTGTTGAATCCCGAACAAAAGAACATTCACATGCAGTTGAAGTTGATGTTAGAGGTAGATCCGGAGTTTCTTTCAAACGTAATCACTGCTGATGAAAGTTGGCTACATCATTTTGATCCTGAGAGCAAACAGCAAAGCTCAGTGTGGAAATCTCCTAATCACCAACCCCCAAAAAAGCAAAAGTGGTTGCTTCTGCTGGGAAAGTTATGGTCATCTCATTCTTTGATATTCATGGAATGGTTTATCAACATGTTGTACCTGTACACAAATTAGTAACTGGACAATACTACAAGGATATCCTGAAAATATCGCACAGTTGATATCAGGCGCAAAAATCCACATTTCCGTGAAGCAGCCTGGATGTGGCACCACGATAATGCGTGGCCGCATATTGCCAATGTTGTTACTGAATATTTTGCAAAACTCAATGCGAAGTGCATCCCTCACCCTCCCTATAGTCCGGATTTAGTCCCATGTAAGTCTTTCTATTCCCTAACTTGAAGAAACGCCTTCGTGGGAGGCATTATCCATTATCAGAAGCAGTGGTGAAGGCTGCGGAGGCGATTTTGAAGAGTCTTCTGGTATCTGTCCAGTCGCTCTAAGCCATTGAGCTACCATGGCTAATTTGCCGTCACGACATTAAATTCTCCATTTGTCTCGTATATTTCTCCGGTAGACCACTAGAGGCTCTCGCACCCGAGATGCATCGTTTGTGGGGACTTACTGTTGTAAGTACTGGAGTCCCTGGCTATATCATTTAACTCTTATTACTGTTTTCAGTAAATTAAATGCCAAGTCAGGAGATGGTGTTCTGTCCGGCAGGTTCAGCAGAATTCTCGCCAAATACATCAGGACCATCCACAAGCCACCTCCGAAGATTTAACATTTGTTGAGACCATTGAAAGACAAACTGGACTTCCAAGTTCCGGGAGTGTACCGCATTCCCTGTGAATGTGAGACATCGCATATAGGAGAAACCGGAAGGACCATCGCTACTGGAATAATCGAACATGAACGGAGCATTCGTTTAATGAAACCTGAGAAGTCTGGGCTCGCAGAGCATTGTTTTGATAACGACCATAGAGCCAACTATCGGGAGACGACCATCTTGGCAAAATGCAACACTTACTGGGAGCGGAGAATTAAGAAGGCTTTGGCGATTTCCTCTGAGAGGAGCACGCCTAATCGTGATGCTGGATTTCAGTTCAGCTCCTGTTAGAAACCGGCCTTAAAATGGAAATCCGTCGATTTAAGAAGCAAAGATCAACACAGATTGATAATCAAGTTAAGTAGTTAAGTTTCTTGACACAATTTTCTATACTCACGTCATCTCCTTAACTGGCATTTAATTTACTGAAAATAGTCTTTTGTTCAGTAATGCGAATTTTGATAGTGTTTTGTCTTTATCTATATTGGTGTTTCATTTGTGGTTATAATATTTTATAAATATCCTGATGATGGGAGAGATGTACACACCCGAAACGTTGATATCTAATTATCTCTGACTGGCTGCCGGAGAATAAAGTGAGAGAAAGGTTTATTCATTTTTCTGATTTCTTTTGTTTGACACATACCTAATAATTTTCCTCTCTGTAACTAAAGGCAGTATAAGAAATTGATATGATAGAACTTTTCTTCATAACTATCTGAATATTTTTATAAATAGAAAAATTAAACTTTCGAAAATTTTCATCACTTGCAGCGGTTTAAATTTTGCCCAAATTTTGAACTTAACAAATTAATTACTCAAAAATTATTGAAGATATTAAAACAAAAAATTGAATTATGTGTCCACTATGCATCGGAACAAAGTAGTAAAAATTTCAGCAAGATTGGTTTAAAATTGCTGAAGTTGGGGTTTTCGGTGTTGTATCCCTTAAAAAACTACTTTACTTATCAGAAAACCTATAATACATGTCAGATATGAGATTCTTATAAGTGCAGGAGTTGCTTTTCATGTCACTAAATCTACAAACAAGCGACAGTAGCATTTCTAAGCCCACCGCAGACCGAACTGTTACGTAATCTCTGTAGCCTTAAATCAGAATTGAAACAGGATTAATCTAGGGGGCAGCACTTGGACAAACCAATACAAACAATAGCAGGTCTGGTCTGGTCTGTTCCTGATACCTTTCATTTAAACTGACGTGGCTCTAAGCCTCTTACAAATTAGCTGTTATCGGAAAATGCACTCGACTTGCCAAAGGGCTTATACAGCAAGGGAGAAAAAGCGTTCAGTTTCAAATTGCTGGGGTAATAAGACACTAGTGTCTCTCAACCAACAAGTAAATCAGAATTTCGACTCGAGGTCCATTGTGATGGGTTTCGGAGAATGCTTTAGTTCTATGAAGTATTTTAAGCCTACCCTCCTGATGTGACATCTGCCGTGAGGAACGGATGACGAGAGGGTGTCCGATAATGAGGATTCACGCAAAGGATCAATAAATTCCTATTCAAAATTCAAATAACACCACAATAGTCCCATCCTTACCAGCACGTGGTTCCAGGCTGTTTTTCTTATTTTCTTCGCAGTCTCCCTTATCACGAAACACTAGTCATGTAACTCTAAGCTCTATGTGCCCTGTACTCATTGGAACATCATTTCATTCATCGTACGATATGACTTAATAGGTTTTCTCTAATCTCGAAAGATGAATGTCTGGTAAATCTAAGCTCTATGTATCCTGTACTTATTTGAACATAATTTCATTTATCGTCTAATATAACTTAACGTTGGAGACTTTCTCTTATCCTGAAAGATGAATGTCTGGTAACTCTAAGCTCTATGTATCCTGTACTCATCTGAACATCATTTGAATGATAGTCCGATATGACTTAACGCTGGAGGTTTTCCCTTCTCCTGAAAGATTAATGTCTGGTAACTCTAAGCTCTATGTCCCCTGTACTTATTTGAACATCATTTCATTCATCGTCCGATATGACTTAACGCTGGAGGTTTTCCCTTCTCCTGAAAGATGAAGGTCTGGAAACTCTAAGCTCTATGTACCCTGTACTTATTTGAACATCATTTCATTCATCGTATGATATGACTTAACGCTGGAGGTTTTCCCTTCTCCTGAAAGATGAATGTCTGGTAAGTGTAAGCTCTATGTACCCTGTACTCATTTGAACATCATTTCATTTATCGTCTAATATAACTTAACGTTGGATACTTTCTCTTATCCTGAAAGATGAATGTCTGGTAACTCTAAGCTCTATGTCCCCTGTACTCATTTGAACATCATTTCATTCATCGTCCGATATGACTTAACACTGGAGCTTTTCCCTTCTCCTGAAAGATGAATGTCTGGTAACTCTAAGCTCTATGTCCCCTGTACTTATTTGAACATCATTTCATTCATCGTCCGATATGACTTAACGCTGGAGGTTTTCCCTTCTCCTGAAAGATGAATGTCTGGTAACTCTAAGCTCTATGTACCCTGTACTCATTTGAACATCATTTCATTCATCGTCTGATATGACTTAACGCTGGAGGTTTTCCCTTCTCCTGAAAGATGAATGTCTGGTAAGTGTAAGCTCTATGTATCCTGTACTCATTTCAACATCATTCCATTCATCTTTCGATATGACTTAACGTTGGAGGTTTTCTCTTATCCTGAAAGATGAATGTCTGATAGCTCTAAGCTCTATGTACCCTGTACTCATTTGAACATCATTTCATTCGTCTTCTGATATGACTTAACGTTGGAGGTTTTCCCTTATCCTGAAAGATGAATGTCTGGTAACTCTAAGCTCTATGTACCCTGTACTCATTTGAACATCATTTCATTGATCGTCCGATATGACTTAACCTTGGAGCTTTTCTCTAAGCCTTTATTCACCTTTACTGTGAAATCTGACTATTTAATTTAAGTATATAGTGATACATCAAAATGCGATGATTCTGTTTTGTAACTGAAGCGAGCTTTTTTGAGGATTCTGGTATCACAATTACGTGAGCAAGAATATTAATTTTGAGATAAAACTTGCAATTGTTTTGGTAAGTATTTTGTTACTAAGAGAAGATTAAATTGTGTCGACACAAACAAACTAGTGTTAAGCAATGCATAAATTGATAATGTCGAAACGAGTAATTGGATTGTCGTGTGCGTGCGTGTTAATTGGTTGGAAGGCGTGTCTGGAATATGATTTATATGCTAATGGGTCATATTCGATTATGGTGCAACCAGTATCGCTAGCCTAAGGGGATAGACAGGCACCAAGATTGCACTCTAATTAACTGCTCTCCCATTTAATTACCGAAGATGGCCCATCTTGGTTACCATGGTTACGGCTGCACAATCTGAATATCCATGCAAAAATAAATGACGAACATTAAATTTCCAGTAATAGAGGCAAGGTTAGTTAATGCTGAGAGTGATGGAGGCAGCAAAGGCCTTTATCCCTAAACTATATCTTGACTGCACAAAGTTGACGAAAACGTATTAGTAATTTTGGTAAAAGTTAAAAGTATCAACAGGTCTGAAAACCCACGTGGGGAAAGGAGCATAAGATGTTACCAACGGCATCAAAAGAGGCACTTAATCCTAGTTTAAGAAAACAGTGTTAGAAAAGCACAAAAGGAGAAATTTAGCTCAAATTTCTTTATTTACTTTCTTAATATTACTTGAATTAACGTGTCCAACATTTACTCATATCGGAAGATATGATGCTCAGATGCAACCAAAGTTCATAGAGCTTACATTTACCAGACATTCATCTTTTAGGTTAAGAGAAAACCTCCAACGTTAAGACATATCCGACGATGAATGAAATGATGTTCAAATGAGTACAGGGTACATAGAGTTTAGAGTTACCAGACATTCATCTTTCAGGATAAGAGAAAACCTCCAGCGTTAAGTCATATTGGATGGTGAATGAAATGATGTTAAAATGAGTACAGGATACATGGAGCTTAGTTACCAGACATTTATCTTTCAGGATAAGAGAAAACCTCCATCGTTAAGTCATATCGGACGATGAATGAAATGATGTTCAAATGAGTACAGGGTACATAGAGCTTAGAGTTACCAGACATTCATCTTTCAGGATAAGAGAAAACCTCCAGCGTTAAGTCATATTGGATGGTGAATGAAATGATGTTCAAATGTGTACAGGGTACATAGAGCTTAGAGTTACCAGACATTCGTCTTTCAGGATAAGGGGAAACCTCCAACGTTAAGTCATATCGGACGTTGAATGAAATGATGTTAAAATAAGTACAGGGTACATGGAGCTTAGAGTTACCAGACATTCGTCTTTCAGAATAAGGGAAAACCTCTAACTTTAGGTCATATCGGACAATGAACGAAATGATGTTCAAATAAGTACAGGGTACATAGAGCTTAGAGTTACCAGACATTCATCTTTCAGGATAAGAAGAAACCTCCAACGTTAAGTCATATCGGACGATGAATGAAATGGTGTTTAAATAAGTACAGGGTACATAGAGCTTAGAGTTACCAGACATTCATCTTTCAGGATAAGAGAAAACCTCCAACGTTAAGTCATATAGGACGATGAATGAAATTATGTTCAAATAAGTACAGGGTACATAGAGCTTAGAGTTACCAGACATTCGTCTTTCAGGATAAGAGAAAACCTCCAACGTTGTCATATCGGACGATGAATGAAATGATGTTCAAATAAGTACAGGGTACATAGAGCTTAGAGTTGCCAGACATTCATATTTCAGGATAAGAGAAAACCTCCAACGTTAAGTCATATCTAACGATGAATGAAATGATGTTCAAATGAGTACAGGGTACATAGATCTTATAGTTACCTGATTTTCATCTTTCAGGATAAGAGAAAACCTCCAAAGTTAAGTCACATCGAACGATGAATGAAATGATGTTCAAATGAGTACAGGGTACATAGATCTTAGAGTTGCCAGACATTCATCTTTCAGGATAAGAGAAAGCCTCCAACGCTAAGTCATATCAGACGATGAATGAAATGATGTTCAAATGAGTACAGGGTACATAGATCTTAGAGTTACCAGACATTCATCTTTCAGGATAAGAGAAAACCTCCAACGTTAAGTCATATCGGACGATGAATGAAATGATGTTCAAATAAGTACAGGGTACATAGGGCTTAGAGCTACCAGACATTCATCTTTCAGGATAAGAGAAAACCTCCAACGTTAAGTCATATCGGACGATGAATGAAATGATGTTCAAATGAGTACAGGATACATAGAGCTTAGAGTTACCAGACATTCATCTTTCAGGATAAGAGATAACCTCCAACGTTAAGTCATATCGCACGATGAATGAAATGATGTTCAAATGAGTACAGGATACATAGAGCTTAGAGTTACCAGACATTCATCTTTCAGGATAAGAGATAACCTCCAACGTTAAGTCATATCGGACGATGAATGAAATGATGTTAGAATGAGTACAGGGTACATAGAGCTTAGAGTTACCAGACATTCATCTTTCAGGATAAGAGATAACCTCCAACTTTAAGTCATATCGGACGATGAATGAAATGATGTTAAAATGAGTACAGGGTACATAGAGCTTAGAGTTACCAGACATTCATCTTTCAGGATAAGAGAAAACCTCCAACGTTAAGTCATATCAGACGATGAATGAAATGATGTTCAAATGAGTACAGGGTACATAGAGCTTAGAGTTACCAGACATTCATCTTTCAGGATAAGAGATAACCTCCAACGTTAAGTCATATCGGACGATGAATGACATGATGTTAAAATGAGTACAGGGTACATAGAGCTTAGAGTTACTAAACATTCCTCTTAACTTTGTAGGTTGTAATTTTAGAATTTTGTCGTGTGAATATAAAGGTTGCTACGTTTTGGACCAGCAGGAACGACTGATTGGAGACGCGGACCCTGTTATACTGGTAGAGCTATTTTTCTCTGAAGGAATAAGTTTTTTATATAAATGTGGGGGTGCGCGATGAAGGGGACTGCATTGGCGGAGAAACGTGCTGGGACTGTCGATGTTGACATGGCGCCCGTAACAGCTCTTTAAGGCCGATACAGGGGTATTAATCATGGCTGCTGTTTCCTGGCGCGGGATCTCTCTCAACTGGGCCGTAGACACGGTTCTTAAATGTGAGGAGGGCGCAGTAAAGCCATTACGTGCAACATTAACCCTTTCCGCACTCGGAACACACATATGTGCAACATTAAACCTTTTGTCAGAAATAAAGATCCAAGTAAACAAGGATTTGATGCAAAAAGGACACAAGATTCAGCTCTTATTGCTCTACTTCAGGATAAACTTTATCTTATTGTAGTTACAAGGGAATACAGTAGAGTTTAAGTGATAGTCAAATGTTTTGTCATGTCTTTGTATGTCCAAGAGATAACAAAGTGAAGTTGCGGGGGAATATGGAAATACAGCAGACTTTAGGTGATTGTCAGATGTTCTAAAACTGGTTGCTAGGTGATGTATGTGAAATTCCGTTTTTCTCACAGAGCCAGAGTATAAAAAAATGAACATCGACTTCGTATTTCATGAAAGTTGGACATCTAATAATTTAATGAAAATTAATACACAGAAACAAGTAACAAATAATCCCAGACTTGATTAAGCAGCTATCATACAATATGAAAAATTAATCAAAGTACCTTACAAATGACTGCTAAAAAAATCACAGATAAACTTAAAAACTAAACAAAGTTTCCTTAGTAAGGGCAAAGAAATCATTTACAAGTTAAAACTTCCTTACCTAAAAGAAAACTTACAAATATCAACCCCTTAGAACTGTTACGAGGGTGGTCTGAAAAGTTTCCGACCTCAACATACAGATGGCAGCACTCGTAAGTAAAAGCATTTCGTTATTCATCTGTTGACAGTTACTCACCAAATTTTCAGCCATTTTGGACGCTCATTTGTTATGTAACAGTTATTTGAGTGAGTTGATGTGAGTGGTTTTATGAAAATGGACAAAATCGAGTATCGAGCTCTCAGTACAAATTTGTTTTTGAAAGGCAATACGTCTACGCAAATCAAAGATGAGTTGCACAAATCAAAGTTGTGTATGGGGACTCTGCACCATCATTTAACACAGTGAAACTTTGGGCAGCTGAATTTAAACGTGGCCGTAAGAGCTTGGGAGGCGATGAACGTTCCGGTCGTCCAAAAACTGAACTACCGACGAAAACATCGCCAAAGTTCACCAAATGGTGCTAGACGACCGCCGAATTAAAGTGACAGGGAAAGCAGAGGCTATCAACATGTCAAAAGAATGTGTTTGTCACATATTATATCAACATTTAGACACGAGAAAGCTGTGCGCGCGTTGGGTGCCGCGGTTGCTCACGTTATAACAAAAACTTGTGCGAAAGAATATTTCCAACGCTCTGTTGGCGCAGTTTAGGCGCAATAAATCCGAGTTCTGGCGCCGATTAATTACTGTAGATGAAATTTGGATACACCATTATACGCCCGAAACAAAAATACAATCCAAATAGTGGACTGCAAAATGGGAACTGGCTCCAAAAAGGTAAAAAAAAAAAAAAAACTGATTTTTTTCGCCAGGGAAAGTGATGGCAACTGTTTTTTGGGATAGTTATGGAGTTATTTTAATCAATTATCTTCAAAAAGGGAAAACCATTACAGGAGTATACTACGCATCATTTCTTGGCAAGCTGAAGGCAGAACGTGCCACATTTGCAGAAAAAGAAAATCCTGTTTCACCAAGACAACGCACCGTCTCACACCTCAGCGGTTGCAATGGCGAAGATCCACGAATTACTTTTTGAACTGCTTGGCTCACCAGATCTAGCCCCAAACGACTTTTTTTAGTTCCCTCATGTGAAAATTGCGCTCGGAGGACAGAGATTTTTGTCAAATGAAGAGGCAATCACCTTCGTGAACAATTATTTTGCAGAGAAAAAACGCCGAGTACTATTTGGACGGGTTACAGAAATGGAGGCATCGGTGAATGAAGTGTGTAGAGTTACAAGAGAGAGTTTCAGAATAAAAAATTCTGAAAAAGTGTTTTGTATCTTTATTAGGTGGGAAACATTTCAGAGCACCCTCGTACTCCGCTGCCAAATGTACGAGGACTGATCAGTAAAGAGAGATCACAATCTTTTTTTGACAACGTACCTTCACTCAGCCTCATAATTTTGATAGTTCTTCTCGAAATAGTCTCCCCTGAATGTGATGCACTTTTACGGGCGTTTCTGCCAGTCTTTAAAGACATGCTGGAAACAACTTTTAGAGGTCCTTCAAAATCACTTCCGCAACCTTCACCACTGCTTCTGATGATGGATAATGCCTCCCACGAATGCGTTTCCTCAAGTTAGGGAATAGAATAACGTCACATGGGGCTAAATCCGGACTATAGGGAGGGTGAGGGATGCACTTCGCGTTGATTTTGGCAAGATATTCAGCAACAACATTGGCAATATGCGGCCGCGCATTATCGTGGTGTAGCATCCAGCCTGCTTCACGGAAATGTGGTCTTTTGCGCCTGATATGGACTTGCAATGTTTTCAGGACATCCCTGTAGTATTGTCCAGTTACTGATTTGTGTGCAGGTGCGACATGCTGATAAAACATTCCAAGAATATCAAAGAATGAGATGACCATAACTTTCCCAGCAGAAGCAACCCCTTTTGCTTTTTTGGGGGGTTGGTGATGAAGGAGATTTCCACACTGAGCTTTGCTGTTTGTTTTCAAGATAAAAATGATGTAGCCAAGTTTCATCAGAAGTGATTACGTTTGAAAGAAACTCCGGATCTTCCTCTAACATCAACTTTAACTGCATGTGAATGTCCTTTTGTTCGGGAGTCAACAGTCTTGGAACCCATCGCGCACAAACACGTCTCATGTGTAATGTTTCTGTCACCAACGTGTAGGTGGCACCCAATGAAGTGTTCAGTATTTCAGAAAGTAATCTTAAGGTAATTCGTCGATCCTCTCTTACAATGGCAGCAGCAGTATTGATGTTTTCTTCCCTAAGAACAGTAACTGGAGCACCGGGTCCACATTCCTTTGAAAATGATTTTCTCCGCTCTTTAAACGTTTTAAAGCACCTTCGAGCTGTGCTGTGGGGAAGAACACACACTCCTTACGCCTCCTGTTAACATTGTATAGGCCTCAACTGAAGATTTGTTGAGAGGAATGCAAAATTTAAAGCCGCATATTGTTTCTCGCGTGTTACCTCCATTGCAGCGGTAGGCGATACTGAAAATGTCTGTACTTGCCTGGTTCTCACAGCCAGGGACCAGGAGTCTAACAATGATACTACTATGGCGTGTTTGTTTCACATTAAGCTAAGAAAATATAATAAGTTTGAATTTTAGTGCGAAAAATTATGAACGTAAAAATTATGATCATTTTTATTGAACAGCCGTTGTATAAAATCGCAAAGTTATTAATACTTGAAGCAAAGGCGAGATCGGCATATTACTTTCGATACATGTCTAACCTCTCTTGTACTTCTACAATAGCCTTCGTAACAACTTCTTTCGACAGTCTATACTTACGTCCGATAGCTCCTCATCTTGCGTTATAAATGTGAATAAAACACTTAATGAGGTTAAAGTCATACCTAAAAAAGAACAGCATATGGTTAAAGTCAGTAACCCAGTGTTACCGAGGATGTATGCCTCGCCTAAGATACATAAACCTGGCAATAAAATGAGACCGATTGTAAATTTTATAAATTCACTCACGTATAATTTGGCAAAATGGCTAAACAAAAGGTTTAATACTTTTGACACATTTAACAGCTTAAGTATAAAAAACTCATTTGAGTTAGTAAACAAGATCAGCAATATAGTACTGTCAAAAAATGATAGGCTTGTTTCCTTTGATGTAACTGCCCTATTTCCCAGTATTCCCAAGGAAAAACTTCTAACGTTTTTAAGAAAATGGTTGTGTTCTAATGATTTGGATAAGGAGTCAATAGAAGGTTTTATGAAACTTACTAATCTGTGTTTAGATCAAAATTTCTTTACTTTCAATGGAAATGTTTTTCAACAAATTTCAGGAGTAGCTATGGGTAGTCCCCTTTCACCCTTTCTTGCTGATCTATTTATGAGTTTTTTTGAAATAGAAGTCACTAAATCTTTTCCTTCAATAGATACGTAGATGACATTTTTGCCATAGTTCCTGAAAGATATATAGATGAGGCTTTAAGTATTCTAAATTCACAGGATAAAGCTATCAAGTTCACAATAGAAATTGAAAACAACGGCTACATCCCCTTTCTAGATCTAAAAATAATGAAAAATAACAGTAAATTAAGTTTTGGCATCTATAGAAAGTCAACTCACACGGATAATTATAACAAAAATAAAAGTTTTAACCCTATATCACACAAATTTGTTGTTTTTAATAGTTTGATTTACAGATTGATAAACATACCTCTAAATGAAGAAGAATTTAATGCGGAATATAAACATATTATAAACACTGCTTTAATTAACGGCTTTAATAAAAATTTTATAATCAGAAGAATGGAAAAATTTAAATATCAAAAAATGTTAATGATGTTTCCACTCTTAAAAAAGTTAAAAAATGTTTATATTTTCAAAAAATTTACTTACCATCCATGGACAAATAAAAAGTTCCAAAAAAATTTCAAAGAAGTGGGTATAATACTAGCACCTCATAATAATTACAGTATAAAGAATTTGCTACAGTTTTCTAAAAAAGACAAAATTTCAGACAACAAAAAATCTGGTATTTATCAAGTTAACTGTTTAGAATTCGATAAGATCTATATTGGTAGGACCAAGCGTAATTTAGAAACCAGAGCGAAGGAACATTTTAGAAATATTAAATATAAACAGACCGAGAAATCGGCAGTGGCTGATCATTTTTGGTCATATAATCATGAAGTAAATCCAGAAGTTAAATTATTGAAACAATTGAAAGAACCGATAGATTTAATGGTTTGGGAGAAGATATTTATTTTGAAAAACAAGGATCGCGTAATGAATTTTGATATCCCTCCAATAGACATCATCAGTAAGTTTGTGTTGTCCCCGGTAGATGGCAGTTAGATAAGGAGCTATTCCTCAAACTCCGGTAGTGGTCAAGGTCAGTCAGTCAGTTAGTGGGTGGATGTCAAGCTGAATGGCTGAGGATAAAGCAGATGTTTGCTTTGAAACAGATAAGTGAAGTTGTGTTACTAGTGTTTAGTTATTATTGATAACCTAGTTTACTTCACTGTAGGCAGCTTGTTTTTACATCCTCAAAATAATCTCTCCTCATAGACCGTACTCTATTACGAAAGCCATTTACACAGTCTTAAATATAGCAAATCGACAAAAACAACTGCGTTCACGCCCGCCGTCTTGACTATGTATAATTGTTAAGCACTTAGCATCATAAATTTGACTTGTTAGTTTAACAAGAGGTTTAACTCGAGTGTTAAGCTAACACTTATTGGTGAAATGCAATTTTTGTTATAACTAATGTTAAACTCGTGTTAAATCTTAACATCTGTTGGTGAAATCAGGCATAAGTTTAATGTAATAAATATTATAAATAGTTAAAACCTCGATATTCATTTATATACACCCTATATATCATTTATACAATTTAAAGGGTTAATTTTTCCATGTGAAGAATAATTTGTGACGCGAGGTTGTGTTTTCCAATAATGAAAAATATGAAGTACGTGGTGGAATAAGCACTTTTAACTCTCGCCTTCGGTCCGTGAAAAGTAAAAGTAAACAAGAGGGGCAGTGGTAAAATGGCAGCACAGGAAAGTCAACAAGTAAGCTGTGTGTCGCAATTTCATTTAGTCTCTTTGATGGTAAATCAGAAGCGTGCTGTGTGCGAGAGAGCTTCAAATAGTTTAAAAGGAGGGAAGTGTCAATCGGATTTGGCTAACGTAGTTATTCCCTGTATATAATGCGCAGCATTTGCATCCCCCTTTTTTTAATAAACGTGCGTTCCGAAATGAAATCGCAAATGCGCCTCTCTCTGAACAGATGTCGATAATAATTCAAAACAGTGATTTGGAACAAAGATGACGCAGCCATTGTCCTTTCACAAAGGGCTGCTTTATTAGTGAAATGGTTCAGCCATTCGACGGTCAAACACGCACTAAATTTACCACACATGTTTCCACTCAACATTATCAGCTAAAATAATTCAATTACCTTGAAGTTTTATTCATTTTAATTAATTGTCATTTAAAAATCTCATACGTTCATTATTATTAGAGGAAAATCTCGCACACAAGCAGTAACAAACATAGAGAAATTGATGTTTTATTTCGAGCGTCAAGACAAATGAACTTCTAATGTTAAAGCGGATATGAGATAAGTGATACACTAAACTGAGACAGAAGAAGCTCACTGCTGTTATGACCCACACACAAGCAGTAACAAACATAGAGAAATTGATGTTTTATTTCGAGAGTCAAGACAAATGAACTTCTAATGTTAAAGCGGGTGTGAGATAAGTGATACACTAAACTGAGACAGAAGAAGCTCACTGCTGTTATGACCCACGTACAAGCAGTAACAAACATAGAGAAATTGGTGTTTTATTTTGAGAGTCAAGACAAATGAACTTCTAATGTTAAAGCGGATGTGAGATAAGCGATACACTAAACTGAGACAGCAGAACTTCACTGCCTTTTTAATTACCGAATAGTTTGTAGTAAGTATCCAGTGTAAATGCCATTTGGGGGCGTTTTTAGAGTCTTTCTGCTGTATTTAGAGCCTTTATGGTGCGTATTTTAAGTATTTTTGTGTATTTAGGGGCTATTGGGTCGTATTTAGGGTCCCTTTTTGTGTATTTAGGGGCTGTAGGGGGCGTATTTAGGGTCTTTTTTGTGTATTTAGGGGCTATTGGATCGTATTTAGAGTCCTTTTGTGCATTTAGGCGCTATTGTATCGTATTTAGAGTCTTTTTCTTGTATTGAGGGGCTATTGGATCGTATTTAGAGTCTTTTTTGTATTTAGGGGCTTTGGATCGTATTTAGAGTCCTTTTGTGTATTTAGGGGCTTTAGGGGGCGTATTTAGGGTCCTTTTTGTGCATTTAGGGGCTATTGGATCGTATTTAGAGTCTCTTTTGTATTTAGGGGCTATCGGGTCTTATTTAGAGCCTTTTTCTGTATTTAGGGGCTTTAGGGGGCGTATTTACAGTATTTTTGTGCATTTAGGGGCTATTGGGTCGTATATAGAGTATTTTTGAGTATTTAGGAGCTTTTGGGGGCGTATTTAGGGTCCCCGTTTGTGTGTAGAGGCCATTGTGGGCGTATTTGAAGTCTTTTTGTGTATGTAGAGGCTATTGGGGGCGTATTTAGAGTATTTTTGGGAATTTAGGAGCTTTTGGGGATGTATTTAGGGTTCCTTTTTATGTATTTAGTGTATATTGGGGGCATTTTTAGAGTCTTTTTGTGTGTTTTAGGCTTTTGGGGACCTATTTAGGGTCTTTTTGTGTATTAGGAGCTTTTGTGGGCGTATTTAAAGTCCTTTTGTGTATTTAGGGGCTTTAGTTGGCGTATTTTATTAGGAGCTTTTGGGGGAGTATTTAAAGACCTTCTGTGTATTTAGAGGCTTTTGTTGGCGTATTTAGGATATTTTTGTGTATTTAGGGGCTATTGGGGGCGTATTTCGGGTCTCTTTTGTGTATCTAGAGGCGTTGTGCGACTATTTACAGGTTTTTACTGTATTTAGAGGCTTCTTGGTGGTGTATTTAGGATAGTTTTGGTGTATTTAGAGGCGTTTGGTGCGCATTTAGTGTTTTTTTAGTATTTAAGGCTTGTTGGGGTGTATTTAGGGTCTTTTTGGTATATTTAGAAGCTTTTCACTGGCACTTTGTCAATTGTTTCGACTGCTCTTTTGACTCTGGTTTGTAATAGTGGATCGAAGTTACATCCAGGGACACAAATCAGAGCAAAAGCATCGCCAGACGCTCGGTAAAGTGTTCTTGTGGATGCAATTTTGGTTAATTGTGAGCAATCGCGGCACCCATCTTGCACACGGCTTTTTCATTGGCAATGATTCATGCAGGATATTGTGCACAGGCTCAGTTGAGATGCCTACAGTCTCGGCAACCTCACGAGTTCGATTCGGCGGTCTTGCATAACCAGATCGTGGGATTTTTCTCTACGGTGACCTCCACGGGGTGACCAGAGCGCGGTTCTTCTTTGATGTTTCCACGACCACGTCTAAATTCATTTATCCAAAAGGAAATACTCTTAAATGTTGGTGCAGAGTCCGCGTGAACTTAATCCAAGTCAGTTTTGACTTTGCGGCATCCAACTCTTCAAATCAAAAACTTTAAGAGCAGCACGAAGCTCTGTTTTTATCATTTTCAATCGCAGATATCACACTGACCAGCTCAGGTGGCTGATAACAATAAACCTATATTGTAGCAATCTTTCGAATAATCAACAAAAAATGTTGCTTTCCTTTAGGGAAATTTACCATACTTATCAAATGAACCTCGTAGTTTTAAAGTAAGAAAATGTCCAATGTGCCACTCGACCTCCTATATTCAATTGAACAGTATTAAAAGTCGACGAAAGTAACCATAAAACAAACTATAAAAGCTTCCAGTGAGGAATGAAAATAAGCAAGGAAATTGTATTTTATAGGTTGGCATTACTACCGCTACGAGTAGGTGAAACAGTATCGCAAATCGATAATAATACGATAGGTCGCTGTAGGTACACGAAACTGTGCATTCCACAGCTATCATTTTTTTTGCCAGCTCTAATTACGAACTGGCTGCTGTTGCCTAAATCACACAGACCCGAGCAGCCGATTTTAATAACAGCAACATCGGCTATGTTATACGGCTTTAAAATTAAAAACAGGATCCGAAATTCATGTTCAGAGCAAAACGTTGCCATATAATGAAAGATGCATGCCAAAATTCAAAAGGAAGATAATACAAACTCTGATGCATGACCTTCTATACTCACTCTTGTTCAAACAATTCTTAAATCGATCTATGAGTTAATCGATATATGTATGTGTGTAGTTGATGCTCAGATATTTAGCAACAAAGCTATTCTCCTTCTTGTCTATTTTAAGGTTAAGTCTGGACAGTTTTTAAGCTGTTCACAGATAGATGTTCTGTTTTTTGTTACGTAACAGACAATTTGGAGATGATATGCAGGGGTTTGTCTAGTGGGAAGTCTAAACATGGGTAAAGCTGCTTTTTGAGGTAATACAGGAATTAGTTTTTAGTTTTTTTAAAGAATATTTCTCGTTTAAAAATTAATATATTTGTGGTTAGTTTAGTTTCATAATCATTATTCATTTTTTTCTTGATGAAACATTTAACTGATTCTAGTGCTTCTTGATTGTTGGTTCTCTTTCATGTCTTACTATATATATTTTTTGTGCAATTTACCTCCTCGAACGTTAAGCCATGTCGGACGGTGAATGAAATGGGTGAAAGGATGCTCAAATGAGTCCGGGGCCCATGGAGCTTAGAGTTACACGACATTCGTCAATCAGGATTAGGGAAAACCCCGGAAAAACCTTATCCAGGTAACTTACCCTGACCGAGATTCGAACTGGGGACCTCTTGATCGTTAGGCAGACACGCTACCATATACGCTACCGAGGCGGGCTTGATGTCTTACGCAATCCACAGTGTGCAGGAATACACTGCAAGACTATTTAGCCCAACAATGAATTTCTCTTATTTTTCCTGATTTTGAATTCTAAGTTAAACCTATCGCTTGGATTACCGCTCTAGAATCTGATAAAATAAGCTTTTTATATTTTTATAACAAAAAAAACATATATTAGAGAATGAAATATAGATTGCATCATTTTCTCAATCAAAATTTGTAGTTTTTTTTTACCATACTTTTGTAAAATGAGAAAAACTGACATATGCCATCTTCATCATCACTTAAAAATGAGGCATCTGTATACGAAGGTGGTATGAAAAGTTTCCGACCTCAACATGAAGATGGCATCACTCGTAAATAAAAGCTAGTGAATTGGCTTGTTCTTCTGTTGACAGCTACTCGCCAAAGTTTGAGTCATTTTGGTCACTCAGTTGTTATATAACAGTCCTTTGAGTGAGTTGATGTAAGTGTTTTTATAAAAGTGGACAAAATCGAGTACCAAGCTGTCACTGAATATTTTTGAAAGACAATACGCATACGTAAGCCTAACATGTGTTGGATTCTGTGTATGGGGACTCCGCACCATCATTTACCCAAGTGATATTTTGGACAGCTGAAATTAAATGTGACGTAAACCAATGCTTTTAAAAATACAATAGAATCGAAAAATTGGGCAAAAAAAAATTGGGAGACAACTTTCGGGACATCCGAAAACTTTAACTACCGACGGTAACATCGCCAAAGTTTACCAAATGGTGCTTGACGACCGCTGAATTAAAGTAAGAGAGATAGCAGAGACTATGAGTATATCACAATAGCGTGTTTGTCATATATTAAATCAACATTTAGACTTGAGAAAGCTGTCCGCGCGTTGGGTGCCGCGTTTGCTCACGTTACACCAAAAACGTGTTCGAATGAACATTTCCAACGCTCTGTTGGCGCAGTTTAGGCGCAATAAATCCAAGTTTTGGTGCCCATTAATTACTGTAGATGAAACTTGCATACACCATGATACTCCCGAAACAAAAATACAGTCCAAACAGTGGAACTGCAAAGGGGAAATCGGCTCCAGAAAAAGCAAAAACTGTTTTTTTCGACTGGGAGAGTGATGGCGACTGTTTTCTGGAATAGCGCGGAGTTGTTTTAATCGATTATCTTCAAAAAGGAAACCCCATTATAGGAGCGCTATTACTTAACAAGCTGAAGGCAGAACTTGCGGAAAAACTGCCACATTTGCAGAAAAAGGAAATCCTGTTTCACCAAGACAACGCACCGTCTCACACCTCAGCGGTTGCAGTGGCGAAAATCCACCAATTACGGTTTTAACGGATTGACTCACCAGATCTAGCCCCAAGCGACTTCTTTTTGCTCCCTCATCTGAAAATTGCGCTTGGAGGACAGAGATGTTAGTCAAATGAAGAGGCAATCACGTTCGTGAACAATTATTTTACAGAGAAAAAGGCCCAGTACTATTGGACGGGTTACAGAGATGGGAACATCGCTGGGAGAAGTGTGTAGAGTTACAAGGTGACTATGTTGAAAAACGCCGAGTACTATTTGGACGGGTTACAGAGATGGGAACATCGCTGAGAGAAGTGTGTAGAGTTACAAGGAGACTATGTTGAAAAACGCCGAGTACTATTTGGAAGGGTTACAGAGATGGGAGCATCGCTGGGAGAAGTGTGTAGAGTTACAAGGGGACTATGTTGAAAAACGCCGAGTACTATTTGGAAGGGTTACAGAGATGGGAGCATCGCTGGGAGAAGTGTGTAGAGTTACAAGGAGACTATGTTGAAAAACGCCGAGTACTATTTGGACGGGTTACAGAGATGGGAACATCGCTGGGAGAAGTGTGTAGAGTTACAAAGAGACTATGTTGAAAAACGTCGAGTACTATTTGGACGGGTTACAGAGATGGGAGTATCGCTGGGAGAAGTGTGTAGAGTTACAAGGAGACTATGTTGAAAAACGCCGAGTACTATTTGGACAGGTTACAGAGATGGGAGTATCGCTGGGAGAAGTGTGTAGAGTTACAAGGAGACTATGTTGAAAAACGCCGAGTACTATTTGGACGGGTTACAGAGATGGGAACATCGCTGGGAGAAGTGTGTAGAGTTACAAAGAGACTATGTTGAAAAACGTCGAGTACTATTTGGACGGGTTACAGAGATGGGAGTATCGCTGGGAGAAGTGTGTAGAGTTACAAGGAGACTATGTTGAAAAACGCCGAGTACTATCTGGACGGGTTACAGAGATGGGAGTATCGCTGGGAGAAGTGTGTAGAGTTACAAGGAGACTATGTTGAAAAACGCCGAGTACTATTTGGACGGGTTACAGAGATGGGAACATCGTTGGGAGAACTGTGTAGAGTTACAAGGAGACTATGTTGAAAAACGCCGAGTACTATTTGGACATGTTACAGAGATGGGAACATCGCTGGGAGAAGTGTGTAGAGTTACAAGGAGACTATGTTGAAAAACGCCGAGTACTATTTGGACAGGTTACAGAGATGGGAGTATCGCTGGGAGAAGTGTGTAGAGTTACAAGGAGACTATGTTGAAAAACGCCGAGTACTATTTGGACGGGTTACAGAGATGGGAACATCGTTGGGAGAACTGTGTAGAGTTACAAGGAGACTATGTTGAAAAACGCCGAGTACTATTTGGACAGGTTACAGAGATGGGAGTATCGCTGGGTGAAGTGTGTAGAGTTACAAGGAGACTATGTTGAAAAACGCCGAGTACTATTTGGACGGGTTACAGAGATGGGAACATCGCTGGGAGAACTGTGTAGAGTTACAAGGAGACTATGTTGAAAAACGCCGAGTACTATTTGGACGGGTTACAGAGATGGGAACATCGTTGGGAGAACTGTGTAGAGTTACAAGGAGACTATGTTGAAAAACGCCGAGTACTATTTGGACATGTTACAGAGATGGGAACATCGCTGGGAGAAGTGTGTAGAGTTACAAGGAGACTATGTTGAAAAACGCCGAGTACTATTTGGACAGGTTACAGAGATGGGAGTATCGCTGGGAGAAGTGTGTAGAGTTACAAGGAGACTATGTTGAAAAACGCCGAGTACTATTTGGACGGGTTACAGAGATGGGAACATCGTTGGGAGAACTGTGTAGAGTTACAAGGAGACTATGTTGAAAAACGCCGAGTACTATTTGGACAGGTTACAGAGATGGGAGTATCGCTGGGAGAAGTGTGTAGAGTTACAAGGAGACTATGCTGAAAAACGCCGAGTACTATTTGGACGGGTTACAGAGATGGGAACATCGCTGGGAGAACTGTGTAGAGTTACAAGGAGACTATGTTGAAAAACGCCGAGTACTATTTGGATGGGTTACAGAGATGGGAACATCGCTGGGAGAACTGTGTAGAGTTACAAGGAGACTATGTTGAAAAACGCCGAGTACTATTTGGACAGGTTACAGAGATGGGAGTATCGCTGGGAGAAGTGTGTAGAGTTACAAGGAGACTATGTTGAAAAACGCCGAGTACTATTTGGACGGGTTACAGAGATGGGAACATCGCTGGGAGAACTGTGTAGAGTTACAAGGAGACTATGTTGGAAAACGCCGAGTACTATTTGGACGGGTTACAGAGATGGGAACATCGCTGGGAGAAGTGTGTAGAGTTACAAGGAGACTATGCTGAAAAACGCCGAGTAATATTTGGACGGGTTACAGAGATGGGAACATCGCTGGGAGAACTGTGTAGAGTTACAAGGAGACTATGTTGAAAAACGCCGAGTACTATTTGGACGGGTTACAGAGATGGGAACATCGCTGAGAGAAGTGTGTAGAGTTACAAGGAGACTATGTTGAAAAACGCCGAGTACTATTTGGACGTGTTACAGAGATGGGAGCATCGCTGGGAGAAGTGTGTAGAGTTACAAGGAGACCATGTTGGAAAACGCCGAGTACTATTTGGACGGGTTACAGAGATGGGAACATCGCTGGGAGAAGTGTGTAGAGTTACAAGGAGACCATGTTGGAAAACGCCGAGTACTATTTGGACGTGTTACAGAGATGAGAACATCGCTGGGAGAAGTGTGTAGAGTTACAAGAAGACTATGTTGAAAAACGCCGAGTACTATTTGGACGTGTTACAGAGATGAGAACATCGCTGAGAGAAGTGTGTAGAGTTACAAGGAGACCATGTTGAAAAACGCCGAGTACTATTTGGACGTGTTACAGAGATGAGAACATCGCTGGGAGAAGTGTGTAGAGTTACAAGGAGACCATGTTGAAAAACGCCGAGTACTATTTGGACGTGTTACAGAGATGGGAGCATCGCTGGGAGAAGTGTGTAGAGTTACAAGGAGACCATGTTGGAAAACGCCGAGTACTATTTGGACGGGTTACAGAGATGGGAACATCGCTGGGAGAAGTGTGTAGAGTTACAAGGAGACCATGTTGGAAAACGCCGAGTACTATTTGGACGTGTTACAGAGATGAGAACATCGCTGGGAGAAGTGTGTAGAGTTACAAGAAGACTATGTTGAAAAACGCCGAGTACTATTTGGACGTGTTACAGAGATGAGAACATCGCTGAGAGAAGTGTGTAGAGTTACAAGGAGACCATGTTGAAAAACGCCGAGTACTATTTGGACGTGTTACAGAGATGAGAACATCGCTGGGAGAAGTGTGTAGAGTTACAAGGAGACCATGTTGAAAAACGCCGAGTACTATTTGGACGGGTTACAGAGATGGGAGCATCGCTGGGAGAAGTGTGTAGAGTTACACGGAGACTATGTTGAAAAACGCCGAGTACTATTTGGACGGGTTACAGAGATGGGAGCATCGCTGGGAGACGTGTGTAGAGTAACAAGGAAAAACAATTCTGAAAAAAAAGTCTTTTATCTTTCTTAGGCAGGAAACTTTTCAGACCACCCTCGTATATACGTGTCAGTTCTTCTACAGGGTATTTGTTTTGTTATGTCTCTAATGTTATCGGTTTTACAATACCTAGGCATACATGTTTCTTGGATATTTTACAGAGGTCTAAATTATATTCCATTTCAAATCTGTCTATTGGTTTAGTGGTATGTGCTAAAATTTTAAATTCTATATAAACATAATAAACTCAAAAGAATATAGAACTTAAGAGATAGCCAAATGTTTTAAAGAGCTCGTTGCTATTACATTCTCTTGTACCTCCAATATATAAAAAAAATTAATCACAATTTCTTATTTAACAAAAGTACTGGAAGTTTCAGACAAATAAAAATGGAATATCACTCCATAATAGATATTTATGGGACTGGAGAGGTAAGTTGATGTTCCTAGTGAGTGAAAAGAAGTTAATCTTAGTTTTCTGCCACAAAAGTCATCCGAAATTTATGACAAAGAATATTTGTTTTAATATATGGCGTATTGTTAAAAGTGTTAGTAATATTTGTGAAGAAGTGATTTTAGCTGATAACTAATGAAAAATTGAAGGTCGCACCAGGTAATCGATAGTCAAATGTCTTTCACACTTAATTTGATCAGGCGGTGTGCTTTTGTCTGGCAAATTTTAACTTTATTCTTCTGTTTGACCTCCTATATTGACTCTAGTAAAGATAATTCGATTCTTTGCAGAGATTAGTCATGTCTAACAGTAAAAGGTCTACTTTTCAGTAACAAAAGTATCCCGTAAAGATGCGTTTTTGTCTCGTATTAACTTTGGTGGAAATATTTCGATTCTTTACAGAGATAATTCATGTCTAACAGTATAAGATCTACTTTTTAGTAACAAAAGTATCACGTAATGATGTGTTTTGTTTCTCTGTCTATCTCTTATACTTTACCAGTTATACTAAAGTCAACGTGAGACGAAATTAGAAGATATTTTGTAGCTCGTTGTACGACAAAACAAATTCGTCTTTTCAATGATGGAACTTCCTTGATGATATTAGTGAAGCTAAGCGAGGTTTAGTTGCCAGCAGGTGCATAGCGTTTGGGTTTGATGTTGTCAGTGCCAAGCGAGATGGAAAGTTCTTTCTTCCCGCCCGGATGTAAATAACACCACTCATTCTATGTGAAAGGAAGATCCAAAGGAAACAGAGAAAAGCCTCGACATCGCCTACAATTTGCAACTACTTCCTTACACGAGAGAGGCTTTCTAAAGAAAGGAATAAAGAAACCAGCAGAAATTCTACAGTTTGATTTATATATGTTTTTATCCTCTCCACTTGGAATCGACGATAAAAAAATAAACTGAAATGCATTTTCTTAAAATATGGTTTCCGCATAATCCTGTTACCCTTGTATCAGTAGAAATGGTGTATACAGGGCGCCTAATATGTAACAAAATGTGAATAATTATAAAATTAATTATTTTTTTATTTTATAGGAAGAATTAGAGCAGTGGAGAGCCCAAGGGTTGTACAAATTTTGTCCCGTAACATTCTAGTAAGGGAACACAGTAGATTTAAGTGATAGTCAAATGTTTTGTTCATGTATTTGTGTGTCCAAGATATAAAATTACGAATAACGACTTGTTATCTGAGAAATGTGTTAAGTAATGGAAAATTTAAACAAATGACATGTAATACCTCGGAAATGATTATAGTTTGCCAGCTATACAAAGGTCATTCATAATGAAGAGTATTTGATGTCATTTCCAGAAAATCAAGAGAGGTATATCATTTTATTTGTCATATAAATAGGAGGGCACTTCAATAAAGAATGATAATACTTTTTACGGTCATAATTTTTCGCACTACAATTCAATCTTAGTATATTCTGTTAGCTTAATGTGAAACAAAGACGCCGTAGTAGTTTCATTGTTGGTACTCCTGGTTCCCGCCTGTGAGAACGAAGCAACTTCAGACATTTTCAGTATCGCCTACCGCTGCAATGGAGGTAAACCGCGAGGAAACTTTGAAATTCTGCTTTCGTCTCAACAAGTCATCAGTTGAGGCCTATACAATGTTACAGGAGGCCTATGGAGAGTCTGTTCTTCCCTACAGCACAGCTCGAAGGTGGTTTAAAATGTTTAAAGAGGAGAGACAATCAATTTCAAAGGAAGGTGGACCCGGTGCTCCAGTTACTGCTCTTACGGAAGAAAACATCAACACTGCTGCTGCCATTGTGAGAGAGGATCAACGAATTACCTTAAGATCACTTTCTGAAATACTGAACATTTCATTGGGTGTCACCCACACGTTGGTGACAGAAACATTACACATGAGACGCGTTTGTGCGTGATAGGTTGCAAGACTGATTCCCGAACAAAAGGACATTCGCATTGTAGTTAAAGTTGATGTTAGAGGAAGATCCGGAGTTTCTTTCAAACGTAAACACTGCTGATGAAACTTGGCTACATCATTTTAAACCTGAGAGCAAACAGCAAAGCTCAGTGTGGAAATCTCCTTCATCACCAACCCCCAAAAAAGTAAAAGTGGTTGCTTCTGCTGGGAAAGTTATGGTCATCTCATTCTTTGATATTCATGGAATGGTTTATCAGCATGTTGTACCTGCACACACATCAATAACTGGACAATACTACAGCGATGTCCTGAAAACATTGCAACTCCATACAAGGCGCAAAAGACCACATTTCCGTGAAGCAGGCTGGATGCTACACCACGATAATGCGCGGCCGTATATTGCTAATGTTGTTGCTGAATATCTTGCAAAAATCAACGTGAAGTACATTCCTCACCCTCCCTATAGTCCGGGTTTAGCCCCATGTGACGTTTTTCTATTTTATAACTTGAAGAAACGCCTTCGTGGTAGGCATTATCCAGCATCAGAAGCAGTGGTGAAGGCTGCGGAGGCGATTTTGAAGGATCTCTCAAAAATGGTTTCCAGTATGTCTTTGAAGACTGACAGAAACGCTGGGACAAGTGCATCGCATTCAGGGGAGACTATTTTGAGAAGGAACATCAAAATTATGAGGATGAGTAAAGGTACAAAAAAGTTATGATTATTCTTTATTGAACAGCCCTCGTGTATTCCATGCAGTATTGCCCTGGCATCACTAAATATAGCATGCAAAGTGACAGAAATTGGGTAGTGTTTGTAAAAGAAGAGTGGTGGAAAACTTATGTGAAGGTAAAGCGTGCATATGCAGGAGAATTTGGGTTACTCGGCTCTTCTCTATGTTAGCATCAACACAGCCAGAGGCGAGGTAATTTCCCAAATACTTTGGCCCTCTTGCATTATCAAGGGCATACTTTCACCTGGCACTTGCAAACACCAGGATTAATTAATTGCCTTAATGTCAGGGGTAAACAATCGCTCACGTACAATGCTCTGTTATTATGCCAAAGGTTCCTAAGTACCTTTACTCATCCTCATAATTTTGATGGCTCTTCTCAAAATAGCCTCCCCTGAATGCGATACACTTGTCCCAGCGTTTTTACCAGTCTTCAAAGATATAGTAGAAACAATTTTTTGAAAGATCCTTCAAAATCGCCTCCGCAGCCTTCACCACTTCTTCTGATGATGGATAATGCCTCGCACGAAGGCGTTTCCTCAAGTTAGGGAATAGAAGAAAGTCACATGGGGCTAAATCCGGACTATAGGGAGAGTGAGGGATGCACTTCACGTAGATTTTTGCAAGATATTCAGCAACAACTTTGGCAATATGCGACCGCGCATTATCGTGGTGCAGCATCCAGCCTGCTTCACGGAAATGTGGTCTTTTACTCCAGATGTGGACTTGCAATGCTTTCAGTATCCCTTAGGGGAGAGGATACGTCCCCTTCAGCTGCCTTGGTGTGGACGCTGATGATGATGATTATGATGATGATAATGATGATGATGATGATGATGATCGATATAGGGGCGTTCAACTACAGTGGGTATCAGCGCCCTTTTAAAAACTACTCATGGCAAATCCAGATATAAAAAGTTTCTAATTTAAATAAACCTATTAAAACTACATGTACATAGAAAGGGGAAAAAACCAAACCAAAAAAATCAAAACCTACTAAAAATTATGTTCGCTATATACTAAAGTCTAAACGAGAAAAGAATCTAAAAACCTTCTCCACTACTGTGTTATCATCCACTAGCATTTCTGCAAAGCTGGCCGGCAGCTGCAGAGACGTCCTAAGCTCTGCTAGGTGAAAACACTCTAGCAGCACGTGTCGTACAGATAAACACTTCATTGCAAAACGGACACAGCGGAGCAGGCTCCTTTTAAAAAGGAAAACTATGAGTAAAAAAGCAGTGTCCAATTCGTAACCGAGCCAAAATCACCTCCTCGCGACGAGATGACCGACAGGAGGTAACCCAGGGAATCGGAAGTTCTTTCACAGATCTAAGTTTATTATTGCGGAGAGCGGACCACTCTTCCTGCCAGCAGGTTTGCACAGCTCTCCGCAATACGGTCCTAAAATCTTCCGATGTCACAGATGGTACTCGAACCCTGGGCTTCATGGTAGCCGTCTTGACTGCCGAATCCGCCATTTCATTCCCCCGCAAGCCTACGTGATGAGGGATCCATGCACACACCACGTTAACGCCAGAAGCGTGTAAAACGTGGAGGGCATCCTGGATACGCTGCACAATAGGGTGGTAGTTGTACAGCTGCCGTAGGCTTTGAAGTGCACTGAGGTAATCACTCAGGATTAAGCAGTCCCCCAACTTTCGTCGACGTACGTGTAAAATGGCCCGGTATATTGCATAAAGCTCTGCAGTAAAAAAAGTGCTAGTGTGGAATTCGAATGTATACTGTTCGGTTCCACACACGTAAGCACAACCAACACCATTTGAGTTCTTGGAGCCATCAGTATAAATTAAAACATGGTCCTGATATCGCGATAAAAATTCTAAAAAAAACATGTGCGGATACTACACATAGACATGGTAGATTTATCATATTTTGTCATGCCCAGATCAACGTGGGGCGCTCTGCACAACCAAGGAGGGTATGTCCTCTCCCCCCTAGGATACATCTTGGGCAGTTCAGTATCAAGATGTCTAAGGAGCTCCCGGAAACGAAAGCCAGGTGGCTTTGGTTTAATAGTAGTGTTCCTATAACGCACGTCCATGAAGGTATTAAAGAACGGCGTAAACGTTGGATGTGTGGGCATGCAATTAAGTCCACAGCCATAATTTGCTAATAATATGTTGTGCCTGTACTGCAGAGGAGGTTCTGCGCGGACCCCTAGCATTCGTGGTACAGATGTATTTTTTATATCTTGAAAAGTGCAGAGCGATGCGCAGTGGTATCTGGACGAGTCCACCTCGGAACGGTTGCAACTGGAGGGGAGGGCAGGTCAGATGCGAGCAACTAAACACGTGCAGAGCTACACGGTAACACTACAGCTTGTTTCAAAATGTGCTTGTCTCCTGGTTCCAAGAGAGCATTTATAAATGACGCCTCCTTGCAGCACATTAGGAAATAACGTGCTACATTTAAAAACACGAGAAGTAATAACCAATATCCATAGATTTATAAAAAAGGAACAATGGTCTGGGTCAGCTATAAAAATCTGGGGAAGGGTATCTGAGGCAACAGTTGTGTCTGAAAGCAGTTTAGGAGAGTTATTAAGGAAAGAAAAGCCATTGGTGCTAGTGCAACAACGCCCTTCTCTATGCCCAGTAAACAAAGATTAAGAACACGCACAAAATATAATTGGGATGTTTTAATTCAGAAGTAGTTAGGCGAACTATGAATAATTTTTAAAACACAGAAAAACAAAGACCAACTTTCAAGAAAGTGCTTATGAAGCTAAAAATTCTACTGACGTCCAAAGCAGTGTCTGAACATTAAGAAGAGTTCTTTTGAAGCTAGGATTATTTGAAAAACAAAACACTAAGCGTGGCAGACAAATTTTAATCGAACATCGCAGCATACGTGCAAAAAGGCTTAAGTATTTACGAAATATTCCGATATATCGAAGTAAGGTTTATATAGATGAAACTTATATAAATACAGCACATACTGGACCATATGCCTGGAGTGAAATATGTTACAGGGACTCTGCAGCGATATTGAAAGGCCGACAGTTGTTTATCATACCTCCTGGAGGAGAACAGGGTTTTGTTCCAAATGTCTATGTACTATTTAAGATCCAACAAAAGCGTGGAGATTACTACCATACTATCCCCACTGCAGTTGCTACTCATCCCTACCACGCAGGATTCCTGTCAAGATAAAATAATGCATGTGTACATCTGACGTTACCAGAGGAACTTCGGGCCGAACATTCGAGACATTGGGAGTTTTTCGGATTGGGTTGGACTCGAGGGAGCAGTGGGAGATCGCGAACGTCTCTGGACAGGGTTGAGGGAAGCCAATAATATTCCCGTGTACTAGACAGCATAGGTAGTAGAAGGTGTGCTAGATCACCAGGCGGCCCCACCGAGGTCATATCGGTAGCCTTCCCATTTGGAGTTGGCACGCGTAAGTGGCGTATCCACTTCCATCCCGTCTTGAGTCCATAGGACCAGATGGGGGGAGGGGGACTTGTTAGTCTCTAGCTCTTGCCCCATGGAAAGCCCCACGGATGCGCCGGGCGCCCTTTTGGGACAGCTCGGTAACTAACTGGTCGAAGGAAGCCACGATATTTGGACCTACGCCTCCTGGACTAATTGGAGCAGATCTTTTGCAGTTAACGTCCCTGTAGTATTGTCCAGTTACTGATGTGTGTACAGGTACAACATGCTGGGAAACCATTCCATGAATATCAAAGAATGAGGTGACCATAACTTTCCCAGCAGAAACAACCACTTTTGCTTTTTTGAGGGGTTGGTGATGAAGGAGATTTCCACACTGAGCTTTGCTGTTTGCTCTCAGGATCAAAATGATGTAGCCAAGTTTCATCAGCAGTGATTACGTTTGAAAGAAACTCCGGATCTTCCTCTAACATCAACTTTAACTGCATGTTACCTCCATTGTAGCGGAAGGCGATACTGAACATGTCTGAACTTTGATAGATAGAGTCAAGATAAAATATTTAATACCAACATCGGGATTTGAACCACGGATCGCCTGGTTTCCGTCCAGTCGATATAACCCCATTGAGCTACCATGGCCAACGTGCAGTCATAACATTATATTCTCCCTTTGACTCATATACTTTCTCGATAGACCACTATGGGCTCTCACATCCTAGATACACCATTTGTGGCGACTTACTATCGTAAGTAATTGAGTCCCAGGCTTCATCATTTAACTCTTATTATTTTAGTTAATTGATGTAAATTAATAATTTCTACATACTAGCCATACATAAAGTAAGGTCTTTGATAGATAGAGTTAACATAAAAAATTCAATGTCATGGCCGGGATTTGAACCAGGGATATCCTGGTTCCCGTCCAGTCGCTCTAAGCTCATGTTGACAGCTTACATACGGCTAGTGTGAAGAAATGATTAATTTCCATCAATTAACTAAAATGTCTGAACTTACCTGGTTCTCACAGGCGGGAACCAGAAGTACCAACAATGAAACTTCTACGGCGTGTTTGTTTCACATTAAGCTAACAGAATATAATAAGTTTGAATTTCAGTGCTTAAAGTTATGACCATAAATAAGCTATGATCATTCTTAATTGGACAGATCCCGTATTTGCATATTCTTATACCATTTATTACCGCCCTTCGTTTTAATGCAATTTTTCTCCCATGTATTCCTATTTTCCATTGTTATTCAACCTCACTCCGAAGTATTCAAATTCAATGACCACTTCTACCCTTAGTATCACGTAATGATGTCGTATGAAGCTTTGAGTAGTATAAGGCTCACTTCTGTGTCAAATCTTGCATTCGTGGATAAAATTCTCTTGACTCCTTTCTACAGTAAATAACTATTCATAAAATTAAAAGAGAGACAGCACGATTTTATATATGTGCTTACCAACATCTGCTCTTGTTCTTAAAACACTTGACTATCGGTGAAATCTACTTTGCTCTGTTTTTCCTACTGTGCCCTTACAAAGAAACATCAGCTGACGTTTACCTCGAGAGATCATGCACACACTTCAAAACACGTAGTTTTGTACACGAGGTAATAAACACTGGCCCCGTTTACATAAACACCGCCAATTAATCTCCTCATGATGGATTTACATTGAGGAATCATTAGTCTTGCTCGACCAGCTCCTCTCCCATGGGACGTGTGGCAGATAGATGTCTGACCGACCGCTCGCTTGATTGGATGGTTAATTATTCATTTACCTATTAGTTGAACAGGGAGTTTCAATCAATGTGAGTCCGCACGTCAAATGTACCGCTCTTTTATTATTTAAAACAAATGTTCTCAATAAAATTCACCGAAAAGTTTTGATGCATCCATTCTATTTCACGTATAGAAAGATAAACTTTATATTATTGTAGAAACAAAGGAATACAGTAGAGTTAGGTGATAGTCAAATGTTTTGTAATGTACCTCCACGAGATAAAAAAATGAATAACGACACCTTCGCCTTACACTTCACATATTCTTCGATCTGCAGCAGCGACCTTATACTCTTGTTTTCAGTAGTGCTTTACGAGGGCTGTCCAATAAAGAAAAACCACAATCTTTTCTGCATAACGTACCTTTACTCATCCTCATAATTTTGATGGCCCTTCTCAAAATAGTCCCCCCTGAATGCGACGCACTTGTCCCAGCGTTTCTGCCAGTCTTCAAAGACATGCTGGAAACCATTTTTTCAGATATCCTTCAAAATCACCTCCGGCACTTTGACCACTTCTTCTGATGATGGATAATGCCTCCCACGAAGGCGTTTCTTCAAGTTAGGTAATAGAAAAAGGTCACATGGGGCTAAATCCGGACTATAGGGAGAGTGACGGATGCACTTCACGTAGACTTTTGCAAGGTATTCAGCAACAACTTTGGCAATATACGGCCGCGCATTATCGTGGTGCAGCATCCAGCCTGCTTTACGGAAATGTGGTCTTTTGCGCCTGATATAGACTTGCAATGTTTTCAGGACATCCCTGTAGTATTTTCCAGTTGCTGATGTGTGTGCAGGTACAACATACTGATAAGCCATTCCATGAATACCAAAGAATGAGATGAGCATAACTTTCCCAGCAGAAGTAAGCAGTTTTGTTTTTTGGGGGTCGGTGATGAAGGAGATTTCCACACTGAGCTTTGCTGTTTGCTCTCAGGATCAAAATGATGTAGCCAAGTTACATCAGCAGTGATTACGTTTAAAGAAACTCCGGATCTTCCTCTAACATCAACTTTAAATGCATGTGCGTGTTCTTTTGTTCAGGAATCAACAGTCTTGGAACCCATCACGCACAAACACGTCTCATGTGTAATGTTTCTGTCACCAATGTGTGGTTGACACCCAATGAAATGTTCAGTATTTCAAAAGGTGATCTTAAGGTAATTCGTCGATCCTCCCTCACAACGGCAGCAGCAGTGTTGACGTTTTCTTCCGTAAGAGCAGTAACTGGAGCACTGGGTCCACCTTCCTTTGAAATATTCTCCTCTCTTTAAACATTTTAAAGCACCTCCGAGCTGTACTGTAGGGAAGAACAGACTCTCCATAGGCCTCCTGTAACATTGTATAGGCCTCAATTGAAGATTTGTTGAGACGAAAGCAGAATTTTCGGAGCTGTATATTGTTCTTCGCGTATTACCTCCATTACAGCGGTAGGCGATACTGAACATGTCTGAACTTGCCTGGTTCTCACAGGCGGGAACCAGGAGTACCAACAATGAAACTACTACGGCGTGTTTGTTTCACATTAAGCTAACAGAATGTAATAAATTTGAAATTTAGTGCGAAAAATTGTGACTGTAAAAAAATTATGATAATTCTCTATTGGACAGTTCTAGTATTTTCCAGTATACTTGACAGTATAGAAAATCTTGAACGGTTGGTACATTTACATCATAAATGTATTACATCAGGTTTACCAGGTTTGAAGTCAGTTTTTAGTCACACCCTGTGAGAGAACACAGTGACACAGTGCTTGTCATCGGTTTTGAAATGCACAAAAACGAGCCTTATGTAATTCGTCAGAGAATGACATTTCTACCACAAACGAGAGAGCAGACAAAAAAATAACGCTTATTCGTTGAACTTCATTTGTCGAGTTAGGTAATTATTATTTCGTGGTTGGATGATATATATCCATGCCTGTTAACACGTAACTGTAACAGAATGCTAACCAATGGGGAATAGGAAAGGACAGTAGAAAAAAAAAATGATTTGCGGTTTGACAAAACCCCTTCCACTGTACAGCAACCATTCCTAGCTTCTCTTAAGTTCGATATGACTTACTGTTGGGGGTTTTCAATTGTCCTCAGAGACGCATCTCTGCTAACTCTAAGCTATATGTACCCTGTACTCATTTGAACATCATTTAATTCATCGTCCGATATGACTTCACGTTGGAAGTTTTCTCTTATCCTGAAAGATGAATGTCTGGTAACTCTAAGCTCTATGCACCCTGTACTTATTTAAACATTATTTCATTCATCGTCCGATATGACTTAACGTTGGAGGTTTTCTCTTATCCTGAAAGATGAATGTCTGGTAACCCTAAACTCTATGTACCCTGTACTCATTTGTACATCATTTCATTCATCGTCCGATATGACTTAACGTTGGAGGTTTTCTCTTATCCTGAAAGATGAATGTCTGGTAACTCTAAGCTCTATGTACCCTGTACTCATTTGAACATCATTTCATTCATCGTCCGATATGACTTAACGTTGAAGGTTTTCTCTTATCCTGAAAGATGAATGTCTGGTAACTCTAAGCTCTATGTACCCTGTACTCATTTGAACATCATTTCATTCATCGTCCGATATGACTTAACGTTGAAGGTTTTCTCTTATCCTGAAAGATGAATGTCTGATAACTCTAAGCTCTATGTACCCTGTACTCATTTGAACATCATTTCATTCATCGTCCGATATGACTTAACGTTGAAGGTTTTCTCTTATCCTGAAAGATGAATGTCTGGTAACTCTAAGCTCTATGTACCCTGTACTCATTTGAACATCATTTCATTCATCGTCCGATATGACTTAACGTTGAAGGTTTTCTCTTATCCTGAAAGATGAATGTCTGCTAACTCTAAGCTATATGTACCCTGTACTCATTTGAACATCATTTAATTCATCGTCCGATATGACTTAACGTTGGAAGTTTTCTCTTATCCTGAAAGATGAATGTCTGGTAACTCTAAGCTCTATGCACCCTGTACTTATTTAAACATTATTTCATTCATCGTCCGATATGACTTAACGTTGGAGGTTTTCTCTTATCCTGAAAGATGAATGTCTGGTAACCCTAAACTCTATGTACCCTGTACTCATTTGTACATCATTTCATTCATCGTCCGATATGACTTAACGTTGGAGGTTTTCTCTTATCCTGAAAGATGAATGTCTGGTAACTCTAAGCTCTATGTACCCTGTACTCATTTGAACATCATTTCATTCATCGTCCGATATGACTTAACGTTGAAGGTTTTCTCTTATCCTGAAAGATGAATGTCTGATAACTCTAAGCTCTATGTACCCTGTACTCATTTGAACATCATTTCATTCATCGTCCGATATGACTTAACGTTGAAGGTTTTCTCTTATCCTGAAAGATGAATGTCTGGTAACTCTAAGCTCTATGTACCCTGTACTCATTTGAACATCATTTCATTCATCGTCCGATATGACTTAACGTTGAAGGTTTTCTCTTATCCTGAAAGATGAATGTCTGGTAACTCTAAGCTCTATGTACCCTGTACTTATTTGTACATCGTTTCATTCGCTGTCTGATATGACTTAACGTTGAATGTGTTATGTTGAAAGATGAATGCCAACTAACTGTATGAGCTGGTATTATGTTGTAATGTTATTTATATATCTCTATGCAGAAAGCCACACCAAAATGACGCACCATTCCAACTGTGTTTGCATGTCAAATGACTTCATTTACAATTAACCTCTCTATTGGCATAAACAGGATACGGTTGGTGAAGTTGGCATTACTGTTCAATTAGTTTTTAATGTGCATTCAACTCGTCTATATGATCAGCCATCATCGATATGCTCTATCATTTGCATTTTACATGTTCGACAGTTTTGCATTTTAGAATTCATTGTTTAACATATGGTGCTTTTGGTTCAGCTTTTTGATCCTTTATAATCATAATTTTGGTATTTTGGAACTTTTTGTACCAAAAAGGAGGCTGCATTGGAAAAGATTCTACAGAAAATGGAAGAAATGAAGACGTGTAACGACACCCTAGCTGCGAAGGGAGAGTATGCAAATCCCACTCCTGACACCAATTTTGACTTAGTGGGTTCGTGAAATTAAACGTCCAGTTTACAGACACTAAAAATTGCTCCTTTTTTCCGTAGAAACACACTTCGGACATCCTGACAGCCCAGAACTACGTCACATACACAATATAGTCTCATTAGTCCTGGATCCGTAGGACATGGACCTCCTTCTACCCGGGAACAATGGACGCTCCGGGGCTCTTTCCATAGGGCAACGCCTGATTTCTTGGAAAGCCCCCCCCCCCCGCTGACCACAACGTCAAGACGGGATGGAAGTGGATACGCCACATACGTGCGTCAACCCCCTACGGAAGACTACCAAAAACCTCGGTGGGGCCGTCTGGTGATCTAGCACACCTTCCACTAGCTCTGCAGTCTAGTACCCGTGACTTTTTAGGCAACCCTTTACCCCCTCCTGGTGGCCGTAGCCTGGCCGGAGGTACCCAATTATCCGTGGGTGTCGAGAACACACTTCCCCCTCGAGTCCAACCCAATCCGAACATTTCTCCGACGGGAGGGGTTCGGCAGTTCGGCCCGAGATTCCTCTAGTAACGTCAGAGGTACCACGAGTGCTAAGGGTCCGCAGCGCCCGCAGCGCGGCAGCTGAAGGGGCGGATCCTCTCCCCTACAGGTTGCAAGGTCATCGGCCACAATCAAAGTTCACTTTTACAGCTGTTCACGCACAGGCGTCCAATTACCGACTGACCCCCAGTGGGCCATGAGACATGAGCGAGAACAAGTCGTCCGGGTGCTCTTGGCGGCGGGGTGAGTGTCCAGGAAGGAGACCAGTGCCCGATGCCTCCACGCTAGGAGCGGACTGCTTGCAGGGTCCGTCCAGTGGGGCGGGGCTAGCAACGAGAGGTCGAGTAGATAGGGAACATTTAGGTTGGGATCGTGTTTAGGTCACACAGGGGGGGGGGGGACTAGACTGGGCGTCAGCCGACAAGTCAAATCCTACCCTAATATGGCCGAGACAGAGTATAGTAGGGAGAGAGACTGGGCTCACTACCCAAGGGCGTCCTTGGGGAGGCGATAGGTCTTTCTCCTTCTTGATGCATGGTGGTCGTATTGACCTAGTGTATTTACTAGTTGGTTGGGATGAGGTGTGCATACAATGTGCACGAACGTTCACGCACAACGTCCTCGACGTAAGGTATGCTCTTTCTCTAAATATGGAGAAGCAGAAGAAACCACTATTTTTTTTTTTTTTTTGATCTTCCTCTAACATCAACTTTAACTGCGTGTTACCTCCATTACAGCGGTAACCGATACTGAACATGTCTGAACTTGCCTTGTCCTCACAGGAGTACCAAGAATGAAACTACTACGACGCGTTTGTTTCACATTAAGCTAACAGAATATAATGAGATTGAATTTTAGTGAAAAAATTATGTCCGTAAAACATTATGATCATTTTTTATTGAACAGCCCTCGTAATTACCGAATTTTGAGTTAGGGAATCAGAGTCAGAATTTGAGTTGTTAAAATAGGTATATACAGGAGCTGTGAGCACTGAACATTCCTTGATAACCTCTATATATTCATTAATCCTGCTTCAGATATAATACACTTACCCGAGGAGCCGCACTGGAGGGTACAGGTACAGTATAACAAGTCCGAATCTCGCTGACGAAACCCCTCCGTAGGGTAGTGCATTCCTTACGATTTCTATTCCTATTTCACAGACGTATTGTTAACCAACACTATATTACTGTCCATTTTCACACACCAAACAAGATTACAGAGGTAACAGTAAAGAGATGCAGTTAGTGAAACACCCTGTATATCGACAAATGCTGAGAGCAGAGGTTTAAGAGATCAAATGGTAATCTGCTCTTGCACAAACCATAATGACGATATTGAATTAAGAGGAAGGATTTTCTCTGATATTTGCTTTTAATTAATTTGAATCCCTTGGCTGTTCGGAAGGAATATTCTGCTGGTTAGACCACTACAGGGGGCACATAATACTTCGTTAATGCTATCCCTCAGACGGAATTCTCTGATCAAAATATCATAAGCCTTTATTTTGCAATTACTTTCAATAGGAGGCTAACGAAAATAGGTTTGTCATACTCCCAGGGAAAACCTCCAACGTTAAGTCATATCGGACGATGAATGAAATGATGTTTAAATAAGTACAGGGTACATATAGCTTAGAGTTACCAGACATTCATCTTACAGGATAAGAGAAAACCTCCAACGTTAAGTCATACCGGACGATGAATGAAATGATGTTCAAATAAGTACAGGGTACATAGAGCTTAGAGTTACCAGACATTCATCTTACAGGATAAGAGAAAACCTCCAACGTTGACATACCGGACGATGAATGAAATGATGTTCAAATAAGTACAGAGTACATAGAGCTTAGGGTTACCAGACATTCATCTTTCAGGATAAGAGAAAACCTCCAACGTTAAGTCATATCGGACGATGAATGAAATGATGTTCAAATAAGTACAGGGTACATAGAGCTTAGAGTTACCAGATATTCATCTTTCAGGATAAGAGAAAACCTCCAACGTTAAGTCATATCGGACGATGAATGAAATGATGTTCAAATGAGTACAGGGTACATAGAGCTTAGAGTTACCAGATATTCATCTTTCAGGATAAGATAAAACCTCCAACGTTAAGTCATTTAAATAAGTACAGGGTACATAGAGCTTAGAGTTGCCAGACATTCATCTTACAGGATAAGAGAAAACCTCCAACGTTAAGTCATATCGGACGATAAATGAAATGATGTTCAAATGAGTACAGGGTACATAGAGCTTAGAGTTACCAGACATTCATCTTTCAGGATAAGAGAAAACCTCCAACGTTAAGTCATATCAGACGATGAATGAAATGATGCTCAAATAAGTACAGGGTACATAGAGCTTAGAGTTACCTGACATTCATCTTTCAGGATAAGAGAAAACCTCCAACGTTAAGTCATATCAGACGATGAATGAAATGATGTTCAAATAAGTACAGGATACATAGAGCTTAGAGTTACCAGACATTCATCTTTCAGGATAAGAGAAAGCCTCCAACGTTAAGTCATATCGGACGATGAATGAAATGATGCTCAAATAAGTACAGGGTACATAGAGCTTAGAGTTACCAGACATTCATCTTTCAGGATAAGAGAAAACCTCCAACGTTAAGTCATATCAGACGATGAATGAAATGATGCTCAAATAAGTACAGGGTACATAGAGCTTAGAGTTACCTGACATTCATCTTTCAGGATAAGAGAAAACCTCCAACGTTAAGTCATATCAGACGATGAATGAAATGATGCTCAAATAAGTACAGGGTACATAGAGCTTAGAGTTACCAGACATTCATCTTTCAGGATAAGAGAAAACCTCCAACGTTAAGTCATATCGGACGATGAATGAAATGATGTTCAAATGAGTACAGGGTACATAGAGCTTAGAGTTACCAGACATTCATCTTACAGGATAAGAGAAAACCTCCAACGTTAAGTCATATCGGACGATGAATGAAATGATGTTTAAATAAGTACAGGGTACATAGAGCTTAGAGTTGCCAGACATTCATCTTACAGGATAAGAGAAAACCTCCAACGTTAAGTCATATCGGACGATAAATGAAATGATGTTCAAATGAGTACAGGGTACATAGAGCTTAGAGTTACCAGACATTCATCTTTCAGGATAAGAGAAAACCTCCAACGTTAAGTCATATCAGACGATGAATGAAATAATGTTCAAATGAGTACAGGGTACATAGAGCTTAGAGTTACCAGACATTCATCTTTCAGGATAAGAGAAAACCTCCAACGTTCAGTCATATCGGACGATGAATGAAATGATGTTCAAATGAGTACAGGGTACATAGAGCTTAGAGTTATCAGACATTCATCTTTCAAGATAACAGAAAACCTCCAACGTTAAGTCATATCGGACGATGAATGAAAGAATGTTCAAATGAGTACAGGGTACATAGAGCTTAGAGTTACCAGACATTCATCTTTCAGGATAAGAGAAAACCTCCAACGTTAAGTCATATCAGACGATGAATGAAATAATGTTCAAATGAGTACAGGGTACATAGAGCTTAGAGTTACCAGACATTCATCTTTCAGGATAAGAGAAAATCTCCAACGTTAAGTCATATCGGACGATGAATGAAGTAATGTTCTAATGAGTACAGGGTACATAGAGCTTAGTGATACCTGACATTCATATTTCAGTTAAGCAGACCTTCTGGGTTTGCCAGCCGTGCGATGTTTATAAAGTTACTGGCGGTTTCGGCCAAGTTTACTCTATGGCCTTCTTCAGGAAGTGATGTTTTTTCTCTCTCTCTCTCTCTCTCTCTCTCTCTCTCTCTCTCTCTCTCTCTCTCTCTCTCTCTCTCTCTCTCTCTCTCTCTGTCTCTCTCTCTTTTGGGGGGGGGGAGTGGAGGAAAAATCTAGTACGTAACTGGTGCTGAGGCTGTTCTGGGTTCAATAGTTTATTTGTGAAATAAATGGGATGATTGATAATTTGCAGATTCTCACCTTTATTGAGGATCTAGTGGAGATCTTGTGTTCTCCATGGCAGCTCTGTAACAATGCTTGCTAACTCTGTGCGCGGTCTCGGAGCATAGAGGTTTGATGCTGTAATTATTGGTGAATAAACACCAATTCTTCTCTTTTGAATGTTGTGGGTTTTATTCCACAAAGCAATTTCAAATTTGGATACAATTTTAAATGCTCTAAAGGGCTGTTCTTTAACAAACAATTGATACTGCCTCGATGATGTTTATCTTTCATGCACACGTCATTATTGCAACACAACTGTATTCACATAGAACATTTTCTACAAACTCCCGGAGCGTCACAAATTTTGTCTTATTCTCAAGACAGACGCTTGCAGAAGGACGCTAAACTCTCTTTTATTTATCCACATCACCACATTACGGAATCGCATTCTTACAATTACTAATAACGTAATTCTTATGTAACATTTAACTTGCATTACATAATCTCATAATCTACCTAATTTTATTTTTCTATTTTTCTATTATTTATATTTATGATATTTTCATTTTTCTTATCCGCCGCTCTTGGGCGGCACGGAGACTATACCAGCGACATCGCACGCCACATAATCTCGCTCTTGCGACGTTTACGTCGACTGGTCAGGGTCCGACTGCGTGAACACAAGGTGCAAGCGTGGGAGGACACAATGGCCAGATTGCGCGTTGAAAATGGCGACGTGTGGCGTATCGCCACAACCCTCAGGAATCGCAAAGGTCAATACACCTCACCCATCCATGGCACCCAAGGTCTGGCCTATGAACCCCAAGCCAAAGCAAATGCGTTCGCTGACTATCTGGAACGCACTCTATGTCCGAGAGAGGACCCCCAGGACGACATCTTTTCCGAACGCGTTCGTAGGGAGGTACGCCGATTTTTTCGAATCCCTCCTGCGGACGCGGAACGACTTCCCGTCATTCGCCCTGGTGAAGTCCAGGGCGTACTCCAACGTCTCAAGCCAAACAAGGCGGCGGGGCCGGACGGGCTGACACCCCTCATGCTTCGTCACCTTCCCTTCAATGCCGTTCTTTTCCTGACCAGGATCTTCAATATATGCATCACCTTGGGGCACTTTCCTCACGAGTGGAGAGAGGCCCGGGTGATATGTATATTGAAGCCTGGGAAGGATCCTGTACATCCTTCCAGCTACCGATCCATCAGCCTCCTTTGTACCCTCTCGAACGTATTCGAGAGGTTAATCCTAAATCGAATGACTCCCATGTTGGGAGATGTTCAAGCTATTCCTGATCACCAGTTCGGATTTCGTCCTGGGCACTCGACTACCCAACAGCTGCTACGTGTGGTGGGGACAACTGCCCTGGTTTTCCGGGAACGCGCCTTCACGGCAGTGGTGTCTTTGGATGTCGAAAAGGCCTTCTCCACGACATGGCATGCCGGTCTGATCTTCAAACTTATCCAACTGGGGCTACCTGCACAGCTAATCAACATCCTACACAGCTTTCTGAGGCACAGATCATTCAAAGTCACAGTAGCGGGGAAAACATCTACACTGAGACCCGTGAGAGGCGGAGTCCCCGAAGGCTCTGTACTATCCCCCACACTATTTAGTGTTTTCATGGCAGATTTTCCAACTCAACCACAGGTCGAAATGGCACAATATGCTGACGACGTGTTGTTGTTCTGCAAAAACAGACATATACTCAGAGCCTTCAACCCAATACAGAGACACCTCCGTCTCACACAAGAGTAGTGTAGGCGTTGGCGGATGTCCGTAAATCCGGACAAAAGCCACGCCATTCTTTTTACGAAGCGCCACACCCCTGCTGACCGCCCCAACTTCCACTTCAGGGGCCGAAGGATAGAGTGGACTAATTCCATCAAGTACCTGGGCGTTCAGCTTGATAGAGGCCTAACTTTCCGCGGACACATCAGGGAACTATCGGCACGGGTGCAGGGGGCTATTGCGTCTCTGTACCCAATGCTGCGTTCGCGCCCGATGCCAGTCCGCTTAAAGTTACACCTCTTTCGAGCGCTGATAATCCCACTTATGTTGTACGCCTGTGAAATCTGGGGCATGGCTGCCGATAGCTGGATAGCATACCTTCAGCATGCACAGAATAGAGGACTCCGATCCATCTACTCTGTGGGCCGTTCTTTTCCCGTGAGGTTGCTTCACGAAACTTCCCTTCTCCCATACGTGGAGGACGAAATTAGACGCCGGGCGATAAAATTTTACTCTAAAATTCCTGCTCATAGAAGCGCCCTGGTTCGGTCTCTAGGAGACTACGACGCTGCGAGACGACGCTTCAGGCGCTACCAGGTACCCCGTATGGCTTGCGGGCATCCGAGGTAACAAAGGAGTTAATCCTTACAGCAGCACAAGCTAACTTTCAAATCTCCAAAAGAGCTGTTTGGCTACAAAATGTACCCCACTTTAGAAAAATAAAACACCAGGGTGTAAACAAAAAAGCGGTTTGGCACCCTGTACAAAATTAAAGAGGAGCAAAAAGCTACCTCAACAAATTTCCTCAACAAAAATACCACATCATCCTGTAAACATCACAATTAACAACCTGCGGTCAGACCCAAAACCTGGGTGGGTACGCAGCAAAAACCTTCTGGCTGTTAACAGCATGTCAGTATACGACTTGGACTTGGAAAGTTTGTTACATTTTGGATACTTGGAAGTTCTTTTTATCTATGAGAACGTCCTTTTAGTTGCGCTTTTAATATAATTGCTACTCTATTCTGAGTAAATAAATGAAAACTAGAATCATTAGACGACAATCACCGACAATCTCGTGTCGGCATGAGAACAAAAAAGAACACTTAAAATAAGGAATAATCACAAACGGTTACAATAACCCACAAAAATAATAAGTATAAATACATTTAGTGTATTAAGTTGATGTGATAACAAATGTAATTAGTAAATTATTGTTCCAACAGTTTATCGTCTATACACGTTTTCTTTCCTAAACACAAATATAAGCCTTCACTACTGATCAGTGCTTCTGAAACTGTGCAGGGGCAAACATTTGCGTTATGAACCGCTAGATGGCAGCGTAAGTACATATTAATAACGTCTTTATGGCAGATTTCCCCACAGAACCACGAGTCGAAATGGCACAATACGCTGACGACGTGTTTCTGTTCTGCAAGGACAAACACATTCTCAGAGCCTTCAACCCCATTCAAAGACATCTCCGTCTAACACAACAGTGGTGCCGGCGTTGGCGGATGTCCGTAAATCCGGACAAAAGCCACGCCATACTTTTCACAAAGCGCCACACCCCCGCAGACTGCCCCAACTTCAGCTACCGAGGTCGAAGGATAGAGTGGTCTAACTCTGTCCAGTACCTAGGAGTAAACTTGGACAGAGGTCTAACGTTTCGCCGACACATCAAGGACCTTTCGGCGAAGGTACAGGGTGCAATTGCTTCCCTGTACCCAAAGCTGGGGTCGACCTCGATGCCAGTCCGCATGAAGTTGTACCTCTTCCGAGCGCTGGTAATCCCGGTGATGCTATATGCCTGTAAGATCTGGGGCATGGCAGCAGACAGCTGTTCAGCATGGCTTCAACGTGCACAGAATAAAGGACTGCGGTCTATTTATTCTCTGGGACGTTATTTCCCTACCAGCTTGCTCCACGAAGCATCGGGTCTTCCATACGTGGAGGATGAAATTAGGCGCCGGGCTTCAAAATTATACGCAAGTTTACCATCTCACAGAAGCGCCCTTGTCAGATCATTGGGAAATTATGACCCCAATAGACGCCGATCTAGACTGCATCGGGTCCCCGGTATGGCATGCGGGCACCCTAGATAACCCAGGAGCTAAACCTATCAGCAGCTAAAGCTGAGCTCCTCATAATTCTTCCAAGCTGTTTGGCATCTAAATTTCTCCCCAACGAAAATACAAAAAATTTAAAACAAAAAACAAAAATTGGTTGCTAAGTACTGCATCCTCTCTTTCAACCCGAAGGTACTTTGGTAACCTCAAAATTAACTCCCAATCAAAAAACCTACATCACCTTCATCCTACATCATTCAATAAAAAATCCTACCTGCGGTAAAACCCTTAATGGGTGGGCACGCAGCAAAAACCTTCTGGCTGTATACAGCCAGCCAGCACGAGCGAGCGAGGAAACGTGCTATTAAATTGTAAATAAAGTAAAAAAAATAATATTAGCTCTAAGAAGGTAGTTTGATATAAATTTTAAGCACAAGGTACATGTTCTGCCCCTCTCGGTAGCGTGATGGTAGCATGTCTGCCTCACGATCAAGAGTCTCGAGATCGTGTCTCGGTCAGAGTGAGTTACCTAGATAAGGTTTTTCCGGGGGTTTCCCTTATCCTTCAAGACAAATGTCGGGTAACTATAAGCCCCATGGACTCCGGACTCATTTGAGCATCATTTCACCCAGTTCGTTCACCGCCCGATATGACCTATCGTTACAGAACGTAAATTACAAAAAAAAAAAAAAAAAAAAAAAAGACTAAACAAAAGGTAGCTAGAGTCCAATTAGAGGACAATCACCGTGAGCATGGAAGGCTTCTGAAATTAATATATGAATATATATTCAAGGACTTGACCAAAATTACGAAAACAAGACATTAAAAAGGAATAGTCACAAACAGTGACAATAATCCAGAAAAATAATAAGTGTAAATATAATTATGCACGATTGCACCAACAGATGATAAGACTTAACACGGGTTTAACAATAGTTATAATAAAAAATTTTATTTCACCAACAAGTACTACCTTAACACTTGTGTTAAATTAAAATGTCAAATTTCTCATGTTAAGTCCTTAACAATTCTAAATAGTCAAGTTGGCGGTCGTGAACGCAGCTGCTGATGTCGATTTGCTATATTTAAGAAAGTCTAAATGATATTCGTAATAGAGTACGGCCTATGAGGAGCTACCAGACGGAGGTATTGACTGTCGAAACAAGTTGCTATGAAGGTTACTGCGGAAGTACAAGAGAGGTTAGAACATGCATCGAAAGGAATATGACGATCTCGCCTTTGGTTCAAGTATTAATAACTTTGCTATTTTATAATTCACTGAATTATGTGGATAATACACTGTCTACTTCCCGTCTTGAAACGTTCAAGTCACTCGTCACTTGTCCTTCGCACCTCGTTTAAAATTTACGTAATACTGGCCAAGTCGTTTCGGGCTTCTTCTAGTGACACATGCATTTGAAATAAATTCGTTACAATTTTTTTCACATGACATTTTTCTCTTTTACATTTACTGCATACATCTGTTATTTTCCACGATATCATTATACCTCGTCACCAATTCAATTAACAATTCTTTCTCCACCAATGGGAAACTTGTCACACGGCTTTTGTTTACCATTTTGTTTATCTGCCATTCTTCAGCTATGTGCAGACGAAAATGAAAAGAAAAGCGCATCGTAGTACTTAAGAAAATAATAGGACCCATCCACAGCCTTCTATAGCTGTGATATTTACAAGTTTCTTGCCGTTAACACGTGTCTGTTAACATTTGCAGAAAACAGGTTGGTGAAATGCTTTGTAAGCGATGTGACAATTGTTACGCTACATTTCTTAACGTCGATTTTAACATCCTATTGTGAAATCAGACATAATTAGCTGCTTTGTTGGCAGTTGTCGCTTACGTTATACATTATGATTACATATACTTATTTTAGTCGTTATTTTGTTCCTTCCAGTGGGAAGGATGTCATGATCTTAGGTTTTCGTACATCAATTGCAGTCGTATGTGAGCGTAAGTAAGCCTAATTCCTTCCAATGCGTACGGTGATGCAGTAGCCGGTGGATTCTGGTACCGATTGTGGCTGAATAGTGGATGGGCTTCGAAGGCAGCTGTTTGGGTTGAAGCAGGGCAAAAAGAAAGGAGCTTGTTAGAGGTTTATGTGGATAATTCATAGGTTTTCGAGATATTTTTGGATGTCAGGCTTCCTGTCATTGAAGAACAGTCATCTGTCAAAGAGTGAGAGAGGTGTTTTGTGTTAGTTGGCCTCTTGTGTAGGTGTCTAGTGGACTGTGTAGCTTTGCTAGCTTTTGGTACATGCCAAACGCAAGTTTCTTTATAAATTCTTCTATTGTGTGAATTTGAAATTCGTCATGAAGGATATGCGCAGGTACCGTCGATGGAACCTTTAAAGCTATCCTTAGAAGTATCCTTAGTCTGAAGTATTTTGATGTATAGGAGGGCTGTTCAATAAAGAGTGATCACATGTTTTTTGACAACGTACCTTTACTCATCCTCATAATTTTGATGGTTCTTCTAGAAATAATCTCCCCTGAATGCGATGTACCTGTCCCAGCGTTTCTGCTAGTCTTCAAAGACATGCTGGAAACCTTTTTTGAGAGATCCTTCAAAATCGCCTCCGCAGCCTTCACCACTGCTTCTGATGATGGATAATACCTCCCACGAAGGCTTTTCTTCAAGTTAGCTATTAGAAAAAAGTCACATGGGGCTATATCCGGACTATAGGGAGGGTGAGGGATGCACGTCACGTTGATTTTTGCAGGATATTCAGCAACAACATTAGCAATATGCGGTCGCGCATTATCGTGGTGCAGCATCCAGCCTGCTTAACGTAAATGTGGTCTTTTGCGCCTGATATGGACTTGCAATGTTTTCAGGACATCCCTGTAGTATTGTCCAGCTACTGATGTGTGTGCAAGTACAACATGCTGATAATGAATATCAAAGAATGAGATGAGCACCACTTTCCCAGCAGAAACAATCAGTTTTGCTTTTTTGGGGGTTGGTGATGAAGGAGATTTCCACACTGAGCTTTGCTGTTTGCTCTCAGTATCAAAATGATGTAGCCAAGTTACATCAGCAGTAATTACGTCTGAAAGAAACTCCCGATCTTCCTCTAACATCAACTTTAACTGCATGCGAATGTCCATTTGTTCGGGAATCAACAGTCTTGGAACCCATCGCGCACAAACTCGTCTCATGTGTAATGTTTCTGTCACTAACGTGTGGGTGGCACACAATGAAATGTTCAGTATTTCAGAAAGTGATCTTAAGGTAATTCGTCGATCCTCTCTCACAATGACAGCAGCAGTGTTGATGTTTTCTTCCGTAAGAGCAGTAACTGGAGCACCGGGTTCACCTTCCGTTGAAATTTATTGTCTCCTCTCTTTAAACATTTTAAACCACCTTCGAGCTGTGTTGTAGGGAAGAACAGACTCTCTATAGGGCTCCTGTAACATTGTATAAGCCTCCACTAAAGATTTGTTGAGACGAAAGCAGAATATCAAGGCTGCATATTGTTCCTCGCGTGTTACCTCCATTGCAGCGGTGGGCGATACTGAACATGTCTGAACTTGCCTGGTTCTTACAGGCGGGAACCAGGAGTACCAACAATGAAACTACTACGGCGTGTTTGTTTCACATTCAGCTAACAGAATATATTAAGATTGTAGTTTTGTGCGAAAAATTATGACCATAAAAAATTATGATCATTTTTATTGAACAGACCTTGTACATAGAGCTTAGGGTTACCTGACATTCGCATTTCAGGACAAGGGGAAGGATTGTCATAGCACAGCCCTAGGACTTTTTGATTCCTCTTCTGTTTCCCAAAAACAAAGAATTACTTCAAAACAATTTGTTCATATCACGTTTGGCCGGAATAAAGATAATTTCGTCTCCATTTTCTCACGATTATATTCCCAACTGTTACGGGCCATTTTGTCTTTTTCCACGTAAAAAGGGAATTGCACATCTCTGCTTCCCAGACCGAAAATTATCTCTTTGTTCTTTAGCAGTGACAATTCCACAGCCATTTCCCGCAGTTGGTTCTGTGAGCCAGAAAACGGACCAAGGGGAAGCTGGATGTCACCGTGCTCAAAAGGCAATCAGACCACTTACACGCAGGGAATTTCATCTGCAAACCATGGTGGATTAAAATCCAACAGCTCTTCTCTTACCTGCAGACATACGTACATCAAACTTGACATTTTGCTAAGTTAAAATGGTGTTCGCTTCATGTAAAATGCAGTGTTGACACATAAATCACCCATGCATAAAGTCTGCCACTGCAATTACAGATATGGCAGCATCGGTGACTAATATGTACTCTCATACACTCATTTCGTAGTAGACAGATCCACTAACAGAGCAGATAAACAGTTCAAGCTCCTCTCCCTCTTCATGCCCCGCTTGCCTTCTTGTGGTGGGTAGACAGTACATAATACCTATCACTGCAGTTACTGAAACGAGCATTAGATCTGGCAGTGTAGATGACTCATATGTACTCTCATACACTCATTTCGTAGTAAACAGATCCACTAACAGAGCAGATAAACAGTTCAAGCTCCTCTCCCTCTTCAGGCCCCGCTTGTCTTCTTGTGGTGGGTAGACAGTACATAATACCTATCACTGCAGTTACTGAAACGAGCATTAGATATGACAGCATGGGTGACTCATATGTACCCTCATACACTCATTTCGTAGTAAACAGATCCACTAACAGAACAGATAAACAGTTCAAGCTCCTCTCTCTCTCTTCAGGTCCTGCTTGTCTTCTTGTGTTGGGTAGACAATACACAATACCTATCACTACAGTTACTGAAACGAGGATTAGATCTGGCAGCATGGGTGACTCATATGTACTCTCATACACTCATTTCGTAGTAAACACATGCACTACCAGAACAGATAAACAGTTCAAGCCCCTCTCCCTCTTCATGCCCCGCTTGCCTTCTTGTGGTGGGTAGACAGTACATAATACCTATCACTGCAGTTACTGAAACGAGCATTAGATCTGATAGCGTGTGAGACTCATATGTACTCCAATACATTCATTTCGTAGTAAACACATGCACTACCAGAACACATAAACAGTTCAAGCCCCTCTCCCTCTTCATGCCACGCTTGCCTTCTTGTGGTGGGTAGACAGTACATAATACCTATCACTGCAGTTACTGAAACGAGTATTAGATCTGGCAACATGGATGACTCATATGTACTCTCATACACTCATTTCGTAGTAAGCAGATCCACTAACAGAGCAGATAAACAGTTCAAACCCCTCTCCCTCTTCAGACCCCGCTTGCCTTCTTGTGTTGGGTAGACAGTACATAATACCTATCACTGCAGTTACTGAAACGAGTATTAGATCTGGCAACATGGATGACTCATATGTACTCTCATACACTCATTTCGTAGTAAACAGATCCACTAACAGAGCGGATAAACAGTTCAAGCCCCTCTCCCTCTTCATGCCCCGCTTGCCTTCTTGTGGTGGGTAAACAGTACATAATACCTATCACTGCAGTTACTGAAACGAGCATTAGATCTGATAGCGTGTGAGACTCATATGTACTCCAATACATTCATTTCGTAGTAAACACATGCACTACCAGAACACATAAACAGTTCAAGCCCCTCTCCCTCTTCATGCCACGCTTGCCTTCTTGTGGTGGGTAGACAGTACATAATACCTATCACTGCAGTTACTGAAACGAGTATTAGATCTGGCAACATGGATGACTCATATGTACTCTCATACACTCATTTCGTAGTAAACAGATCCACTAACAGAGCGGATAAACAGTTCAAGCCCCTCTCCCTCTTCAGGCCCCGCTTGTCTTCTTGTAGTTGGTAGACAGTACATAATACCTATCACTGCAGTTACTGAAACGAGCATTAGATCTGGCAGCATGGGTGGCTCATATGTACTCACATACACTTATTTCGTAGTAAACAGATGCACTAACAGAACAGATAAACAGTTCAAGCCCCTCTCCCTCTTCAGGCGCCGCTTGTCTTCTTGTGGTGTGTAGACAGTACGTGATATCTATCACTGCAGTTACCGAAACGGGCATTAGATCTGGCAACATGGGTGGCTCATATGTACTCTCATACAGTTAGATAGTGGCACGCAAGAGCTGGACGCTTGCCGAGAGAGAGAGGTGTCTGGATATTTCCGTCCTTGTCTTGCCGCCGCGATTGTTCTCGGAAAAGTCTACCGCGTTCTAGAAAAATGATTGGGAGAAATAAATTGCGACAGAGTGTTTGAAGCAGTCAGTTGTTTTGTGCAGTTTTGTTGTAATTGTGTGCTTGAACTGTTCCGTAGCGAATTCTTTTGTTTCTGTATGTGTGGTGAAGCAAATATACGACCTTGAAGACTGTTGTTTGTCAATGTTACGTCATTTTACTACTTTAAGGGTTGTAAAAAGTGACTGATACTGCAATAAAGAGGGTTTTAAATTCTACAAACCGGATAATTCATTCAATATTTATATAAAGTAAGTAAAAATCCAAAATTAAAAACATTTCAATCTTGATATTTTAAAAAATAATTTTTTAAAACTTTTTCTCTTTTTCCAAATACAATTCTTTTGAAATGTTCGTGCTGTTTCCCAAAATACAAGCACACAAATGTCATATAAATATATTTACCGTTTATTATTAACTTCTAGAGCTATACAAGTATATAAAAGCACAAAATTTTCAAATCACACGATTTCAGAATTCTTTTCTTTTTAACCAAGGCAAATAAAATACAACATCGATTTATAAATGAACTGGCAGCTTGAGAAAACATTTTCGGTGCAGTATTAATTAATCAATATAAAGAGTTCTTTGGGCCTTACCTTAATAAGCAGAAGCCACTTTTAAAGTCAAGAATGCACCCTGAAGGCAGCTGCATCACGAGGCGCTTCAACCTCCTCTGAAAAAAGAAGAACAGTTAATAAAGTATGACAATAATATCTTTCATGTCATAATTTTTCGCAATAAAATTCAGCCTTATTATATTCTACTAGCTTAATGACAAACAAACACGCCGTAGTAGTTTTTTTGTTGGTACTCGTGCTTCCCGCCTGTGAGAACCAGGTAAGTTCAGTATCGCCTACCGCTACCATGGAGGTAACACGCGAGGAACGATATGCGGCTTTGAAATTCTGCTTTCGTCTCAACAAATCTTCAGTTGAGGCGTATACAATGTTACAGGAGACATATGGAGAGTCTGTTCTTCACTACAGCACAGCTCGAAGGTGCCTTAAAATGTTTAAAGAGGGGAGACAATCAATTTCAAAGGAAGGCAGACCCGGTGCTCCAGTTACTGCTCTTATGAAGAAAACATCAACACTGCTGCTGCCATTCTGAGACAGGATTGACCAATTACCTTAAGATCACTTTCTGAAATACTGAACATTTCATTGGGTACCACCCACACGTTGCTGACAGAAACATTACACATGAGACGTGTTTGTGCGCGATGGGTTCCAAGACTGTTGATTCCCGAACAAAAGGACATTCGCGTGCATTTAAAGTTGATGTTAGAGAAAGATCTTGAGTTTCTTTCAAACGTTATCACTGCTGATGAAACTTGGCTACATCATTTTGATCCTGAGAGCAAACAGCATAGCTCAGTGTGGAAATCTCCTTCATCACCAACCCCCAAAAAAGCAAAAGTGATTGCTTCTGCTGGGAAAGCTATGGTCATCTCATTCTTTGATATTCTGAGAATGGTTTATCTGGATGTTGTATCTGCACACACATCAGTAACTAGACAATACTACAGGGATATCCTGAAAACATTGCAAGTCCATATCAGGTGCAGAGAACCACATTTCGGTGAAGCAGGATGGATGTTGCACCACGATAATGCGCGGCCGCATATTGCCAAAGTTGTTGCTGAATATCTTGCAAAAATCAACGTGAAGTGCATCCCTCACCCTCCCTACAGTCTAGTTTTAGCCGCTTGTGATTTTTTTCTACTCCCTAACTTGAAGAAACGCCTTCGTGGGAGGCATTATCCATCATCAGAAGCAGTGGTGAAGGCTGTGGAAGCGATTTTAAAGAATCTCTCAAAAATGGTTTCCAGCATGTCTTTGAAGACTGGCAGAAACGCTGGGACAACGGCATCGCATTCAGGGGAGGCTATTTTGAGAAGGACCATCAAAAGTATCAGGATGAGTAACGGTACGTTGTCAAAAAAGTAATTGTGATAATTCTTTATTGACCTGCGCTGTACTTTAAGGTCGGGTTTATAGTTCACCTCACTATTAGGTTCAATTAATGGAAATTAGTTGTTCTTTCACATTAGCCGTGTGTAGGACGCACTATGGAAGTGTAGAGACAGGCTGGAAAGTTCAATGCCATAGCCGGGATTTGAACCACGGATCTTCTACTCTCTGTTCAGCTGCTCTAAACAATTGAGCTACTATGGCCAGCGTGCCGAGATGACATTAAATTCTCCAACTGACTCGTGTTTTTCCCGGTAAACCACTAGGAGTTCTCATAAACATATGAGACAACTACCTTAATGGCGACTTACTATGCTGTAAGTACTTTAAGGTCCGGGCTTTATAGTTCGGACTACTATTAGGTACAATTAATGGAAATTAATTGTTCTTTCACACTAGACGTGTGTAGGACGCACTATAAGAGGGTAGAGCCAGACTGAAAAATTCAACCACCCAGGCCTTAAAGTGCTTATAGCATAGTAAGTCACCATTAAGGTAGTTGTCTCATATGTTTATGAGAACTCCTAGTGGTTTACCGGGAAAAACACGAGTCAGTTGGAGAATTTAATGTCATCTCGGCACGCTGGCCATAGTAGCTCAATGGTTTAGAACGGCTGGATGGAGACGAGAAGATCCGTGGTTCAAATCCCGGGTATGGCATTGAATTTTTCAGTCTGACTCTACCCTTTCAGTTAATGTAAAGTTAAAAATGAGTAAAATAGTTTGTAGTGATTGAGTAGGGAAAGCTATGTGAGAGCGACACATAAGATATTTTCAAGTTACAGCGTGTTAGTACGTGAGGCGAAGGTGGAGGGCGTAGAGGAAGGGTGGGAAGGACTGGTGTGGAATTTACAACGAGCCTTGAAGCGCTGCAGAATATCTTTTCATATCTTAGCAGATACTTTTTGCAACCCGCCAAGGCTGCCTATAGACAGCGAGAAAAGAAATTCAAAGGAACGAGGATCTTCACCTAAATCACCATGTTAGCTTTACTGGTCTGAAAATTAAATGAAAACAAACGGAAATGAATGCTTTGTAAAATAAGCTGAAGATATATGTGATATAATGGAAGGAAAAGATGAAAGAAATCAAAGAAAGGGAATAATAAAATAAAGACTTTAATGAGCACCCAATGTAAGCCTTTGATCTTCAACTTTTTTATCCTTTTGTACGAAAGGAAGCGCTGTGTTGAGCTAAGACCGCAAGGAAAAAGTAACGTTAAGTCTTTAAGTATCGTTCCGAATTAAAACAAGCCATTTCCGAGTTTTATTTGTGTTACTTCGCGGTAATTTAGCACATTATTCAGGAAAACCCTTACTCGTGTGTAATTTATAGTTGAAGTTCCTGAAACAGAAGACATTCTCACCAACAGATGTGTCTGCTACCGTCCGTTGTTTCCTTTATCTTTTCTATAATTATACAACTTGCCTAAATGCGCCTTATGTTGTTCTGTCTTCCTTAAATATTAAGACGCAACTTTCTCCACTCTTGTACAAACACTATCTACTTCAAGATAAACATTATCTCATTGTAGTTACAAGCGAATACAGTAGACTTTAAGTGATAGTCAAATGTTGTGTCATGTCTTTGTATGTACTAGAGATAAAAATGAATAACGACTTGATATTCAACAAAAGTATATAAGTATTGGAAAATTAACCCTACACAAAAATATATTTGATACAAATTGTATATTTTAACAAGATCTACGAGGTAATCGCAAAGTTTTAGTTACACTGGGCAACAATGAAAATGTTTCGGGCATCAAAATAGTGAATTTACATGTATTTCCATCTGCTGAATTCAAAAATCACCATACAATGATAGATTAGGTCATGTTTTGAAGATAAAGTGACATTTCATTTTTTAGAGTGAAGCTTTTAAATTTGGGGGAATTTTTTTGGGAGTTGGCACACCTGTCAAAAGGGCCGCGCCGTGGCTCAGTGGTTAGACTGCTTGGCTCTCACCAAGGCGGCCCGGGTTCGATCCCAGGGACCGCAAAGTGAGATTTGTCGTGGACAACACGGCGCTGGGGCGGGTTTTCTCCAGGACCTCTGGTTATTCCCGCCATCTCATTCCACCGGTGCTCCATCTTCATCTCATGTGTCATCAGTGTCACCGTCTTTGAGTAGTGTTAATAGTATATCTTTCTGGGGGAGGGGCTTTTCCCTTCCCCCTGGCGTTTAAAGTGAATGAGGAAGTTTATTTGTGGTTTAGTTTTGGGAGGGATTTTTCTTCCCCGGAGTAAGATTATGAGAGAAGTGTTGTAAGTGTTAATGTGGTGTAGTTATGGATGAGTAAAGTTTTATGGATGGTTGTTTTGTAGTGAAGGATATTGGTGATTTGAGTTATGGATTATTATTATTATAGATAATTTGAGTGTAAGATGAAGGAGGATTTGAATGAATTATTTTAAGAAGTGGATATTTGGAAAAATGGATTTAAGGAGTTGATTTCATAAATTATTGAGTTGTTATTTAAATTATATTTGGTGTAAATTGAGGATAGTTAAATCTTGAGAAATTATAGGATAGAAATTTTATATATATATATATATAATTATCTTGAAGATTTAGGAGGTTTAATAGTTGAAATGTGTTTTAGTATAATGTTAATTTGATATTTTTGTGTTAATAAGGTAAATAAATTAAATTATAAATAAATTAAATTGAATCGTTTGGTTTGGATGTTGAAGTTTATTGTAATGGTTTAATTTTGAATTATATGGAGGTTATTGTTTGTTTATTATTTTTGAATTGTATTGTAATTTTTGAAGGTTATTATTATAGATGAATTTTTTTAAGATTTGAAATTTATATTTTTATTTGATATAAAGTAGATTTGAAAAAAAATATTGGTTGGTGTAGAAGTAAAACTAATAATTGAATTTGTTTGTTTATATAAATTGATATGATGTATTTTAATTTGTTTAAAGAATTTGGAGTAAAAAGTTTGTAAATGTTGTGACTTTTGTAATGTAAATTTTATGAATTATTTTTGTATAAGTTTTTGGTTAAATGTTTTGAAAGTTTTTGAGAAGGTTTTTATCAGTTGAAAAGGTAAATTAATAAGTTTTAAATATACTGGTTACCAGTACATTAGGTATCGGTTTCCGGTATTGTAGTTTTGTTTTGTAATTGTAACTGGTTGCCAGTTATTTATATACTGGATTCCAGTAAATTTTTATTAGTTAAATGGTAAATTTTTAAATTGGAAGCTTTGTATTTGTTTTAATTTTTTCTTTTTAATTCTTTGTTTTTTATTTTATTATCTGCAAAATGATTGTTTAAATTGTATTTTTGTATTTATTTGGTAGTTAATAAATTAGAATTTGGAAATCATGTCCCGGTATAAGAAACTAGGTACCGGGATTTGATTTTCAGATTTTATTTATTTATTTGTCACCGCCTGCGGTGCCGTATGTAGTAAAAGCGGGCGTTAAACACTACACACCTGTCAAATAACAAAACACAATCACAGAGAAATTTTGTAAATTAAGTGATGCAAAAGTTAAGGAAGGCATTTTTGTCGGACCACAAATAAGAGAACTTGTAAAGTATGCTGCATTTGCCCAAATTTTTAGAGGAAAGAAAAGGAAGCTTGGGAAGCCTTTAAGGGTGTTGTTCATGGATTTTTATGCAGCAAAAGAGATGACAACTACAAGCATTTGTTGACAGTGCTCCTGCAAAAATACCGTAAACTTGGAAGCAACAAGTCCCTTAAGATCCATTTTCTCCACTCCCACCTAGACTTTTTCCCTCCTAGTTGTGGAGCTGTTAGTGATGAACATGGGGAGAGATTCCATCAGGACATTTCTGTTATGGAACAAAGATATCAGGGCCGTTGGAATGAAGTAATGCTTGCGGATTATTGTTGGTGTTTTTTTAGGGATTCTGCGGAACTCCATCACAAGAGGCAAGCTAAAAGACGACGAAGTCGTAATTCTCATCAGACACGACTATCTGAGAATATTTTTCCAGCAATTTAGAACTCTTAGCATGTAACTACCAGTTAAAACAATCAAATGAACATTCATTGTTGTTAGCATGTATGTAATTAAAATGTATACTTTTCTCTCAATCCGCCCGCCTCGGTAGCTCTTTTGTACAAGATTTGCATAGTCAAAGAAGTTAAAGATTTTAATTTATTCTATGATTTAATCTTGTATAACAGTTTTGATCTTACCGCCCTTTTAACTATGAAAGACATCAATTTTGTTTTTTCTTTCGAAATGGTTAAATTCATCTCTTTGGTAATTTTATATAGATCAAACAGCCTCCTGCCAAAATAACTTGATCGTCTTTTGTTGTCATGTTCTGATATGCTAAACTTATGCATCTGGAACTACAATTTACTAATTGATTCGTTAATTTAGATATTAAAAGTAATGTGATAGACTGCAGTGCTGTCTTACTCATAAAGCTATTTTCTCGTAATACATTTATCCTTCTTTGGTTTTATTGTATATGGCGGAGTTATCATAATGAATACATTTTGCTACTCTCCAGCATTGATTTAGGAGTTTCAAAATTCTAGCTCTCCACACCTTTACAACAAATTTAGTTAGTTCAATTTGGACACTGTCCACATAATTACAAAAATGTATGCCTGAACTTCGGCAGTTGGTAGTGTAAATTCAGAGGATAGTTCAAAATCCAATGACAAACAAGTCTATTCATTGTACTTTTCAATCAACGTCCATAGACTTTACAGCTGAACTGCGCAATCCAATTGACTTACTCCTTTAACAAAACTGATTTTCAATTGTCCATAACTATAAATTACTTAAATGATTACATTTCTAAAGTCATATATGTTAATACAAACAAAATAACAATGAACATTCCATAAATAATCACGTTTACTGTGCTAAGCAGAAAGATGAGGCCACACTGCCATCTAGTGACTGAGGCGAAACTGCGGAGCGTCAAAAGATTACATTTTCAACCGCTGGCGAACAGAGCAAGATTTATGTTTGGTGCTTTTACTTTTTGACTTGTGCGGCATTCCAGCCCTTCAGAGGAAAATGTGTAATAACAGTATGAAACTATTTTTCAATCGCATACGTAGTACGTCCCTCGCACTCACACACTTCACTTCACTTTGTACACTATTTACACTCAGCTGTCCTGCTGTGCGACAGCATGTCGCTCAGTTCCTTGGTTAGCCCGGGAGTGGTGGCCCCTGCCGGCGGTTTGTGAGGCCTTGCGCCGGGAAATGAAATGAATGTGTAGTGTTTAACGCCCGCTTTTACTACATATGGCACCGCAGGCGGTGACACTGACGATGCATGAGATGAAGATGGAGCACCGGGGAATGAGATGGCGGGGGAAACCGGAGATTCCGGAGAAAACCCATCCATGTTGTCCACCACAAATCTCACTTTGCGGTCGCCTTGGCCCGGGGATTTTGAACGCGCAATGGGTGGCGAACCGTCCTTATCTACAGTATTTTCACCCGTTTATGTTTGCGGTGTTTTGGCTCGCCTTCTCCGATGTTATGGATTAAAGGGTTTGTATGCCGACGAAGAGTATATGATCTATGATCTATTCCCCAGCATAAGAGAGAGATTAAGATTAACCGTATGACCAACTAAGGAGAGCATTCAATATATTACAGGACACGGCCCATTTGATACATATTTTGCGAAGATTCGAAGCAAGGAAAGTGATAAATGTAATACATGTGATATAGTAGGCAACCCCGAACATGTGATCTTTGAATGTACGAAATACAACGATGAGGTACAAGAGGAACGCGCAATGCTAGCAGGAAAAGCAGTTTGGCACATCGTAAGAAGTCACGAGGATTTGTGTATAGTGAACAGAATGGTGGCAAAGATATCGAAAATAGTCATGGAGGAGTACAGAAGACCAGCGGAAATGCAAATAACGGACGCAATACATCAGCAGCAACATCAAAACCAGGACGAATCACCAAGAAGGTCACAAAGAATAAGACAACAAGAAATAAGTACCCACGTCGAAGAAGAGGATAGAAATGGTGCAGATCTCAGGCCAGAACAGGGCGACCAATCCATGAATAGACGTAGGCAACTTCGGACCACAACAGGACGTCAAGAATGGGCTGAGAGGAGAAGGGGACAGCCACAACAGATCATCACACGGAGCTCATCTGATAGCGAAGATAGCTAGAGACAACAATTGTTGAAATTAAATTGATAGATAGCAGATTGGTAGAAAGTGCTGGCAGTAAACAGTTTTTCATCCACATGTATTGTTAATTTAACTAGTCAGAATGGTTTATAATAGAGTAGAACTGCCAGCTTAGGATATAGATTAAAGATATATGTAAAGCAGCTGGGAAACCGGCTGCTATAGGTTAGATAGCTTAGTAGGTTAGGAGTAGTTAGTTTAGATATAGGTAATCTGCGAAATGTAATAATGTTCCAATCTAAAGAAATGTAATAACAATAAAGAGATGTAACTGTGGAACTTATGTCCTGGTATAGACTCAAGGCACCAGGGCATAGTTCATGCAGATTTTATTTTTTTTTTATTTTTTTTTATTTTTTTTTATTTATTTTTTTGTATGCCGACGAATGCGCGTCCAAATGGAGGATGCTCTTTTTTACAATGCCTCAGGGATGTTCGGGATACGGACTTCTTGATGGAGGGAGTCGTTTGTGGTGCGGATGGGAGCGGAAATGATTTTCCTGAGGGAGAGGTTTTGCAGTGTTTGAAGGTATTTGATGGTTGTTTTGGATGTGTTTGCCCAGACCACACATGCGTATAGAACCACTGACAGAATGAACGACTTGTACAAGATAACCTTCGAGCGGAGTTTCAGTTGTTTACTCCCAAATATGGGGGCACACATCTTTAATCGCTGCCACCCTTTGTTGGCGCTAGCTTTTATGTGGGTGGACCAGTTCATTGTGCGTGTCAAAGTCACGCCGAGGTATTTGACCTGCTGACGACACTGCATACTTGACCACCGACCGTTAGGTCCATAGCCAAAGGGCGCCGCTTTGAAAAATGGATAAGCTGGCATTTATTTGCATTAATTTTAATTTTCCAGTCATGGAGCCATGAAAGGAAGCGGTCAATGGCCACTTTGCATCTGGCGTCCACGGGGAAGTCGTTGGTAAACAGTATGTACAATAGCGGGGACATGATGGCCCCTTGCGGGACGCCAGCATGCATGACACTCTCTTTAGAGGAGGAGCCGCCCACTTGGACGTAGAAGCGTCTGTTTTCTAAAAAGTTGTACAGCAGTGCTAAGGAGTCCGGGAAACCTTCGGTGCAGTTTGTAAATCAGGCCGTTGTGCCAGTACCGATCAAATGCAGCTTCTAGGACCAGAAATAGTGCCAGCGTTGAAGCCCCATTGTTAAATTTCTCTGTCACGTCATCAGTTAGTCTTAAGAGTTGTAGATCTGTTGAATGTTGTTTTCGAAAGCCGAATTGGGAGTTGGAAATGTCATTCAGTGACGAAAGTCGATTTTGGAGTCGAAACAGTATCACCTTTTCGAGCAATTTACCAATAGTAGACAGGAGACTAACGGGGCGGTAGTTTTGAGGCTGCCTGGTTCTTTTCCCGTGCTTCGGGAGCATTATGACCTTGGCCTGTTTCCAAGTGTCAGGGAAGTAGTTGTGCTGCAAAAAGGAATTGAAAATTGTTATGAGGTGCACCAGGGCTTTTCTCGGGAGATGCTTGACTTCCGAGCCGGCGGCTTTCCCATTAGATAGCTTCCTAATGAGCTTGTACTTCCTGCGGTGTTGTGAGGGGCAAGTGTTGCTCATGCCTCTGTGCCACCCAGTTTTGAACCCATGCCTGGACTTCCCGTTCTAACTCGGGGTTCGTCGCAGGGTTCTTTGTGAACTTTTCTGCCAGACAGTCTTCAAAAACCTCGGCTTTCAAGTGGCAAGTAACTGTATTTATTGACAAATAACATAATAAATAACATGACAAATATTATGACATGACTAATGACAAATAGCCAAGATACAAGAGCAGGTGCAGGTCACCCGGTTTCTCCCGGGCAGAGGGTTACTCGCCACGGTACCTATCCGCTGTGCGGATTTACCCGTGCGGTAAGATAGATGTGAATTTTGCGCAAGCTTGCGTGTCATTGTGTTAGACGGCGCAGTTGGCCTCTACTGATGCTTCTGGTGCCGGGATATTCCCCTCGGGGAACAGTGCCCGTTCCACCCTGCTTTTGCGGTCGCTAGCGAGCCGATAAGCCGTGGTGGAACCAGTAGCGAGAGGCCAGATGGAAATTGGGTTGATGGTATTTCCAGGTCGTGCGCGCGTCCCAGGGCACGACTGCAGGTGTTAACCTGCGAGCCCCGGCGAGGGCGCGAAGTGACCTGGCGGTGATTGTTAGGGGAGGAAGGAGTGGCAGATTCTAACACCCAAGGGCGTCCTTGGGTAGGCAATAGCTCCTCCGTCTCCTGGGGAGACGGTGGTCGTATTGACCAAGTGTATTCACCAGCTGGTTTGGGTGGGGGGTGATCTTGGCATACAACGTGCATGTTCGTTCGCGCACGACGTCTACGACGTATGGTATGCTAGACTGGATGTGCAGGAAGTGAGATGGGAACCTCTTCTGCATGGCTTGCAGCCTGCGGAGGGTGGTATGAGCCACCGAACCCCAGACCTCGCATCCGTACAGGATCACAGGCAGGACGATCGCACGGTACGTCCGCAGTTTGAGGCGGATGGGCACATGACAAATAACTGTGTTCGTTGCATTTATCAATCCAACTCCATAGAGTTTACAGCTGAACGGCGCCAGAAAATTCCTTAATTCCTTTAATAAGACTGAGATACAACTACTTATAAGCATAATTTACTTAAAAATTACATTTCTAAATCCGAATGTCATAAAGAGAACAAAATTACAATGAAGGTTTCATCTATACTCACATTTTCTATACTAAATATAAATTTCAGATGACACTGCCATCTAATGGTCCAGCTAAAACTATGGAGTGCAAAAAGTTTAATTTTCAACCACTAGATGTCAGCGGAAGAAGATACTTATGTTTGCTATATAAAACGTAAATAACCGTAAACAAATACAGGGGGGACCCAAAAGAAACAGGATTATTGTCATAAAGGCTTTGTTGATGAACCTTTTTACAAAATTATTTCAATCACCTTTAAAATAATCTCCATTACATGCGATTCACTTGTCAAGTCTGTCTTGCCACTGTTGGAAGCATGTTTGGAACTCTTCAAGTCTGATATTGTCAAGTGTCTTTTGCGAAGCTGCTTTTACCGCCTCCACATCGTCATAACGCTCCACTTTTAGGGTTTATTTTCATTCGTGGAAATAGGACAAGGTCACACGGGGCTAGGTCTGGCGAATACGGAGCGTGGAGAACGACAGAGCTCCTCTGAGATGCCAAATAGTGGGTCACTCGTAAGGCCGTGTGTGCTGGAGCGTTGTCGTGTCACCTGATCGCCAAAGTCTCAGGCATTTCCTCCTCAAATCTTCTCGCAGACGCCTTAAAACATCCAAGTAGAAGTGCTGGTTAACAATATGGCCAGGGGATGCGAATTCCCGATGCACAATTCCACGAACATCAAAACAGACATGATCATCGTCTTCACATTTGACCTCACTTGCCTTGCTTTTTTTTTTTTTTTTTCGGTCTGGTAGAGTTGGGAGTCCTTCACTGCCTTGACGCTTGCTTGGTTTCTGGGTCATACCCGTAACGCCAACTCTCATCCCCTGTAATGACTTTGTTAAAGAAGTTTGGATCACGTGCAATCTCTGTTTTCAAGTCCTGACACACATTCATGCGGATGGTTTTGTGCTCCTGTGTGAGAAGGCACGGAGCAGCAACACGTCTCATGTGCAAATCCTCCCTCCAAATCCGCTGACACGAGCTCCAAATAATTCCTGTCGCTGCTGAAATTGTATCGATCGTTTAGCGACGATCCTCGTTGATCTTTTGCCGGACCTTTTCACTGTTCTCCTCATTTCGCGATGTTGAAGGGCTTCCAGAACGAGCTTGGTCTTCAACACACGTCTCACCACGTTTAAAGCTGCCAAACAACTCGAAAACCTGTGTGCGGCCCATAGCGTCCTCCTGGAAAGCTTCCTGACGCATTTGAAGTGTCTCCGTTGCAGCTATTTTACGCAGGAAACAAAATTTCACACACACTCTTTGTTGTTTTAAAGTTGCCATAACGACTTCGCAGAGGTAACCCGCCAACTGCCAGAGAAACACAATACCACACTTGCACGTTCAGCTCTACACTGACGTCGTCTGCACAGCTGTTTCATGAAGGTTCCTACTAACACCATCTAGCGTGAGAACCCTGCACTACGTCTACGAGTGGCAGCGCCCTTGGAGTCCGATTTCTTTTGGGTGTCCCCTCGTAGTAATTTATGGCTGTGAGCTGTTGAATGGAATGTTACCACGAAATCTGTGTTGGTGCTGTGGGAAAGAAGCAATTCATATGTGGAACATGTGTGTAAGATACATAAAGATATCGATATACAAATGTAGAAATGTGTTATTTTGTTCTCATGATTACATTAACTTGAATATTCGAGCGTTTTTCTTTGCATTCCGATTCGATCTCATTGCCTCGAAAATCTGCTCCTCTCCCGGCTCCTACCTCACTTAGAGGAAAGGGGCCTAATCCCGGAATACCAGTTTGGCTTCCGTTCTGGCCACTCCACGACCGAGCACCTATTATGGGTTGCCGAGAAGGCCTCCCTGGGATTCCAGGAAAGGTCTAAAACGGTAGCAGTGCTGCTTGACGTGGAGAAGGCATTCGCCACTACCTGGCAGAAGGGGCTTATTTACAAACTCCTAGAGCATGAAGTTCCCCGTCCATACATTTTCTTGATGGCCGGTTTCCTCGGAAACCGAAGCTTCCGAGTAAAGGTGGAGGGGAAGCTGTCAACAGAGCGGCCTATTGACGCTGGAGTACCGCAAGGCAGCGTGCTGTCACCACAACTCTTTGCAGCTTACATGGCCGATATACCCACACCTGTCAGTATTTGGACGATCTCATGATCTTCGCGGTAAACAGAAACCCGAGGTATAGCTTTCGGCAGATAAAAACCCAGCTCCGGGCCTTTGGCTAATGGAGCGCAAAATGGTGAATGGCAATTAACCCGGAGAAGATCTCTGCAATTCTCCTGACGAAAACCAGAGCCTTCCGGTTGCAGCAGAAATTCGTTTTATGGCGCCGTCGAATCCCATGGGTGCAAACGGCGAAGTATCTCGGAGTAACGCTAGACCGCAAATTAACTTACGCTCCGCACCTCAAAGGCAAGGTCCAGCTGGGGCACGTCGCGCTCAGGAACCTATATTCCAATATTCCGTTCAACCATGCCACTCCGTCTCAAACTCCAGTTGTATCGGGCGATCATCCCGCCCATGATCTTGTACGGCTGTGAGATCTGGGGAACAGTGGCGAATACCACTTTCGTCAGACTCGAGACGCGTCAGAACAGGGCGCTACGGGTCATCTACGATACTGACTGGAGATTCCCAGCCCAGATCCTTCATGAACATTCGAAAACCCCGTACATTTTCGATGTCATCCGAGAGAGGGCACGATCAATGTACGACAAAATACAAACCCAAGGCAACCCTTTGGTGAACTCCTTGGGCAGGTATGACCAGAGGGAGCAAAGACGCTTGCCATCATACAAACTCCCCAGAGACGTCCTGGGGCCCCTTGGTTAACCCAGGGTGGAGCCCATTAACTCCAAAATTCATTTTACGCCTGATGGCTCAAGTATTAGGCCACCCGTAATCAAAACGGGGTAAAAACACTAAACCGACCCCCCCCCCCCCCAATGGGAGAGTGCAATAAAATTGCTAAGCTGCTGCCTTCTGAGATTACTCAAGGGCATCCCAACAAACAATTTTAAACAAAATACAACCTACCCCCAGCAGAACAATAAAAAAAAAACATTCCTGGCTCACCTCGCAGGTTAAGCCGCAAAGCGGCTAGGTACTGCGGCAGAAGACACCCGGACGGGGAAAAAGAAAAATTGCCCCGCCCGACTAGGACTAACTCTGGATCTCCACATTGCCAATCCTATTGCGGGCGATTAGGATTAATTTCCGCTCGGAATAATAATGAAAACGGAAGTTTAATAAAGATTCTACATGGAAAACCTTAGCATTTAACACAATCCAGGCTTTCGTGAAAGATTTTTAAAGTATTATTTTCGAAAAATTTTGAATTATTCATTGTAAATCTGTATAAACATTTACAGCAAGTATTCACTTCAAATAAAACAATTGAAAACTATTTTCTTTAGTTAATTAGTCCAGTGAAAAAAAAGAAAGTACCAGAATTCAGTTTTATAATCAAATGAATAGCGTAAAATTAAATAAAAAATGACTGTTGCTTAGACTAAGATGAAATCCAGCTGGAAACTTTGATTACTGGTAAACTAAGAGGTATTTGAACGTTAAATGAATATAAATCACTTACACAAAGCACTTTTGTTAGGTTTGGTAGGGCTATTTGTGCACTGTCCTTTGTTTTCAGCGTTCGTTTATTCATTATGGCGGATTTTGAGGACGTTGTTTATGTTTCAGGAAATGATCGCTACAAAAGCCTGTACAGATTATCTTCGTTAGCTTGCTATTAGCATACCTTCTTTGTGCTTTACCATGGAGCGTAAATACGCCCGCTTTTTGTTGTTGTACTGCATGTTTCACAGTGCATCACTAATCATCAGTTGTTTTATACATTTTCCTTACTAGAAAGTATTGGATTAAACCCCGAAATATGAAACAGAATCTGTTTGTGAGCAGTACCACTCTCAAACTGTCCCATACATTGACAATTTAAAATTCGTGATATCCTCAGAAGTGACTAACGACAAGTTCAATGTATACTTTAAATTTTCTGAGTCACCAGAAGCCAAAAGAGCTTGTTAAAGAATAAGAAATTTCCGAGATGTGACGACTGTTCAATAAAGAATGATCGCAATTTTTTTGACAACGTACTTTCACTCATATTCATAATTTTGATGGTCCTTCTCAAAATAGTCTCCCCTGAATGCAATGCACTTGTCCCAGCGTTTCTATCAGTCTTCAAAGACATGCTGGAAACCATTTTTTGAGAAATCCTTCAAAATCGCCTCCGCCGCCTTCAGCACTGCTTCCGATGATGGAATACCTCCCACGAAAGCGTTTCTTCAAGTTAGAGAATATAAAAAAGTCACAAGGGGCTAAATCCGGGGTGAGGGATGCACTTCACGTTGATTTTTGCAAGATATTCAGCAACAACATTGGCAATATGCGGCCGGGCATTATCGTGATGCAGCATCCAGCCTGCTTCACGCAAATGTGGTCTTTTGCACCTGATATGGACTTTCAATGTTTTCAGGACATCCCTGTAGTATTGTCCAGTTACTGATGTGTGTGCAGATACAACATGCTGATAAACCATTCCATGAATATCAAAGAATGAGATGACCATAACTTTCCCAGCGGAAGCAACTACTTTTGCATTTTTGGGGGTTGGTGATGAAGGAGATTTCCACACTGAGCTTTGCTGTTTGCTCTCAGGATCAAAATGATGTAGCCAAGTTTCATCAGCAGTGATTACGTTTGAAAGAAACTCTGGATCTTCCTCTAACATCAACTTTAACTGCAAGCGAATGTCCTTTTGTTCGGGAATCAACAGTCTTGGAACCCATCGCGCACAAACACGTCTCATGTGTAATGTTTCTGTCACCAACGTGTGGGTGGCACCCAATGAAATGTTCAGTATTTCAGAAAGTGAACTTAAGGTAATTCGTTGATCCTCTCTTACAATGGCAGCTGCAATGTTGATGTTTTCTTCCGTAAGAGCAGTAACTGGAGCACCGGGTCTACCATCCTTTGAAATTGATTGTCTCCCCTCTTTAAACATTTTAAACCACCTTCGAGCTGTGCTGTAGGGAAGAACAGACTCTCCATAGGCCTCCTGTAACATTGTATAGACCTCAACTGAAGATTTGTTGAGACGAAAGCAGAATTTCAAAGCCGTATATTATTCCTTGCGTGTTACCTCCACTACTGCGGTAGGCGATACTGAACATGTCTGAACTTGCTTGTTTCTCACAGGCGTGAACCAGGAGTACCAACAATGAAACTAATACGGCGTGTTTGTTTCACATTAAGCAAACAAAATATAATAAGATTGAATTTTAGTGCAAAAACTATGACCGTAAAAAAATAAGATCATTTTCTATTAAACAGCCCACGTATTATCAGTTTGCATTTCCCAACACTATTACGGAGGGAGCGAATGTCTACCACAAAATGTGTAAATGAACCCATTCCATCTTTGTTGTTGTTTGACGTCAACAGAAACAAAAGAGGTGGGGGGGGGGAATAAAAGGAAAATTCAAAGACAGCCAGTGACGTCTTGGGCTGCAAATAGTCTCTTTGTTGTCCCACGCTGGTGTTCAAGACCTATCAATATCGGTAGATGTGTGAGATTTGGTTTCCCAGCGTTCTTTTGTGACCGGCATAGTACAAAATTGATGCAAATATCGTAACCTCGCCATTGTTACTTATTTCGATCGAATGAATTCTTTGAGAACATCAATTGTCCAGTTTGGCTTTCCGTTCTGGCCACTCCACGACGGAGCAGCTACTGCGGGTTACCGAGAAGGCCTCCCTGGGATTCCAGGAAAGGTCTAAAACGGTAGCAGTGCTGCTCGACGTGGAGAAGGCATTCGCCACAATCTGGCACGAGGGGCTCATTTACAAGCTCCTAGAGCATCAGATCCCTCTTCCATACATTTACTTGGTGGCCGGTTTCCTCGGAAACCGAAGCTTCCGAGTAAAAGTGGAGGGGGCGCTGTCCACAGAGCGGCCCATTGGCGCTGGAGTGCCGGAAGGCAGCGTGCTGTCGCCGGCCCTCTTCGCAGCTTACATGGCCGACATTCCAACGCACCACAACACCCAAACCTGTCAGTATGCGGACGATCTCATGATCTTCGCAGTAAATAGGAACACAAGGTACAGCTTCCGGCAAATCCAAACCCAGCTCTAGGCCATTGGCGAATGGAGCGCAAAATGGCGAATGGCAATTAACCCGGAGAAGAGTTCTGCAATTCTCCTGGCAAAAACCAGAGCCAACCGGTTGCAGCAGAATTTCGTTTTACGGTGCCGTGGAATCCCATGGGTGCAAACGGCGAAGTATCTTGGAGTGACGCTGGACCGTAAGTTAACTTACGTTCCGCACGTCAAAGGCAAGGTCCAGCTGGCGCACGTCGCATTCCGGAGCCTATACCCTATCTTCAGATCAACCATGCCGATCCGACTCAAACTCCAGCTGTATCGGGCGATCATTCCGCCTATGATTCTGTACGGCTGTGAGATCTGGGGAACAGTGGCTAATACCGCTTTCGTCAGGTTTCAGACGCTGTAGAACAAGGCACTTCGCATCATTTACGATACAGACTGGAGATTCCCTGCTCATATCCTACATGAGCACTCCCAGATCCCGTACATTGTCGATGTCATTCGCGAGAGGGCACGATCAATGTACGACAAAATCCAAATTCACATCAACCCTTTAGTGAACTCCCTGGGCAGGTATGACAAAAAGGAATCAAAGACGCTTGCCGTCCTTCAGACTACCGAGAGATGTCTTGGGGCCCCTTAGTTAAACCAAGAGAAACCCCAGATATCTCTGGGACCTATTTTTACGCCGATGGACCAAGCGCTACACAACCCGTAACCAAAACGGAGCAAAAACTTAAATCGTGTCTCCCAAAACGGGGGAACGATTAAGTGCAGCTGCCTATAAGAATTAAACAAGGACATCACATTCCAAATTCCACCCCCCCAAAAAACAATGAAACACCCCAGCAGAACATGAAACCTAGTACTAGCTCATTTCGAAGGCTAAGCCGCAAAGCGGCTAGGAACTACGGCAGAAGACACCCGGGCGGGGAAAAATCAAATAGCCCCGCCCGACTAGGACTACCTCTGGACCTCTTGTCCATGGCTTATTCCTGTACACTCTATTTTTAGATCTGGGAGGCCACAGAGCTTTTGAGATTATTCGATTATCAAAGAAACTGGTTACAAGTTCCATGGTGTCATTAGATGGCACGTTGCTTCACCTTGCTGGAAATAACGTTTTCTCAATTCGATATCATCCAGCTGCTCCACAAGTGTCTTCAAGATACCCTTATAAATTTGAGGTCTACAGTCGTATCACAGAAAATGAGACCAACGACCCTGGAAGCTGAAACCGCGCACCATACTCCAAACTTTTCATCATGCAGTGGTGTTTCGTGGATTACAGCAGTCTGGTGTTTTGTGGGTTAATGTAGCCTGACAAATGCCTCATCTGTAAACCACGTTATGTAGAGAATGTCTGGACGTGGAATAAGAGTACCCTGAAACCATCCACAGTAACTGATTCGTTTATCATAACCTGCTTCTTTCAATTGTTCCACCATATGCACTCTGTAAGGTCCCAGCTCTTTGCATGTTCCATATTCCCGGCTCAAATGACGCAACGATTTTTTGTAGAATTCAATAGCCTTCTGCGAACATCTGTGACAGTCTCTGCATTCAATGGCGGTCTATGTTTTCCGCTCTCACTAATGGGTATACCAGTTGTCTCCAGCTTCCTTACAAGCGATAAACTTGTTACCTTTTTCGGAACATCGCGTGCATTAAGTTCTCTTAAAAATCCCCGTTATTGTTAACAAGAATTTTGTTTTCCAATGTGTTTTCAAAATGTAAACACGGTGAGACGGTGCGTAGTCTTGGTGAGACAAATTTGGCCGTGTTTCCTTAAGTTCTGCCTTCAGTTTGTCAAGTGATGATGCGTAATATGCTCCTGTAATAGTGCTTCCTTTTTTACCATAATCGATTAAAATAACTCCATGGCTATACCGAAAAACGGTTTTTGCAAACATGTATAGATGCTGTTTGAGGACACTTCCAACATTTTCTCTGAGATGAAATAGTGTAATGTAATATCGTAATTATGTATTATATTCTCCCAAAGTTGTACGTGTGTCCTATTATTGGTTCAGATTTATATGGATCGCACTGTACAATAAGATAATGTTTATATTAAAGTAGACACTGCTTGTACAAGAGTAGAGGAAGTTATGTGAACAGAACATATGAGATTTTTTTCGTTGTAATCTAAACAGACAGGGAAAACAAAGCTTTCCTTTTAAAATATTTGACTATTTAGAAGAGCAATTTTTCTAAAAGAGGTAAATATGTACAAGTAGTAAATCCGCACGGCATACCTGGTCAACTGAAAGAGATAAATAAAATATTACTACACAAAACTGTAGATCTTATTAAAGCCTACAACTTATATCTGATATATTTTTGTGTAGAATTAACCACTTACGAGATATTCATTGTCGTTTGTTTAAATTTCCCAATACTTATTCTTTTGTCAAATAGCAAGTCGTTATTCATTTTTTATCTCTTGCAAATACAAAGACATTACAAAACATTTGACTATCACTTAAAGACTACTGTATTCCCTCTTAACTACAATAAGATGATGTTTATCTAGAAGTAGACATAGCAGTAAGTATACAAGAATAGATAAAGTCATATCAGTGTAACCTTTAAGTGGTAAAAATCCTTGCTTTACTTGTTGCGAGAAAAAAAGAGGAATACACATTTTGCCTGAACAAAATACAAGCACACAGTGTGATATCCGGCATCTTGCTTGACAGTGGAGGCGATTCGAACCTTGGAATTCGTGGATATCCGCTTTGCTGTTCGATATTGATCGTCTGTCAGGATTTGTGTGTCCGAACATTCCAAGTAACCCATTTAGTAGCGATATGCAATCAACAGCGTCTGTGACCAGATGCATCGCATAACTGCATCTTCCCTTGTGCAATCAGGAATTCGCTTAGTCACGGCTTCGTAATATACATATGATACAATTCGCCAGTGACGTTAAACAGTGTCCAAGATATGTCCTCCATTAATTAAGCACTGAAAATCTCTAACGCTGAATTAAATGATATTCAAATGAGTACAGGGTACATAGAGCTTAGAGTTACCAGACATTCATCTTTCAGTATAAGAGAAAACCTCCAACGTTAAGCCATATCAGACGATAATTGAAATGATGTTCAAATGAGTACAGGGTACATAGAGCTTAGACTTACCTGACATTCATCTCTCAGGATAAGGGAAAGCCTCCAAAGTTCAGTCATACCGGACGGTGAATATAATGATGTACAAATGAGTACAGGGTACATAGAGCTTAGATTTACCAGACATTCATCTTTCAGGATAAGAGAAAACCTCCAACGTTAAGTCATATCGGACGATGAATGAAATGACATACAAATGAGTACAGGATACATAGAGCTTAGAGTTACCAGACATTCATCTTTCAGGATAAGAGAAAACCTCCAACGTTAAGTCATATCGGACGATGAATGAAATGATGTTCAAATAAGTACAGGGTACATAGAGCTTAGAGTTACCAGACATTCATCTTTCAGGATAAGATAAAACCTCCAACGTTAAGTCATATCAGAAATGAGTACAGGATACATAGAGCTTAGAGTTACCAGACATTCATCTTTCAGGATAAGAGAAAACCTCCAACGTTAAGTCATATCGGAGGATGAATGAAATGATTTTCAAATGAGTACAGGGTGTATAGAGCTTAGAGTTACCAGACGTTCATCTTTCAGGATAAGAGAAAACCTCCAACGTTAAGTCATATCGGACGATGAATGAAATGATGTTCAAATAAGTACAGGGTACATAGAGCTTAGAGTTAGCAGACATTCATCTTTCAGGATAAGAGAAAACCTCCAACGTTAAGTCATATCAGAGGATGTTCAAGTGAGTACAGGATTCATAGAGCTTAGAGTTAGCATTCTTCTTTCAGGATAAGGGAGAGCTCTGGAGAAAACCTTATCGCCCTGATCCGGATTCGACTCGGGTCCTATTCATTGGAAGGGAAACACGCTAAAAGTCTGGTATTGTTAGCTGTGCATGCTACACGTAAAGTGCTGACAAGTACCAGGTCACATTAGGCTAGAGTGTTGTATTAACAATGAAATCACATGTTTTAGGTAATACGTGCTATTTAACAAATACAAGGTCGTGATAAGGGTTCCGTGTGTATATCACTTTTCCTATTTGCTAGACTCGACCTACAATTTGGAGGGTTGCTGATATGATCTTGGATACTGCACGTAATTTACGGTAACTCCACTACCAAAGTGTATGTAAATGTCAGGTAAGAGCTAAGATGTATATACTTTCTTTTGTTTAAAGCTGCAAAGTTTCCAAACGGTTAAAGAACCGTGTTAGTTTGCCTCAAACAAATGACAATACTTTATTTTTGTCAATATTTACAGGGGGCTATGGTGGAAGTTTCCAATGTTAGCAGTCAATTCTTGCTAATTTGAAGCATTAGAATTTGAATTTTGGAGACCTTCTGAAGCAGTGATGGATAAAGATGTCGCTCCGGTTCGAATAAATACTAAATAACAAGAATTTCACGACAAAACGAAGAGAAATGGGCAAATGACCAAGCAATATTCTATATTCTCTGGATCCATTTTAAAAATCTGTTCCACGGTGATGCTTAAATTCAAGTAACCAATCCTGCGACCTAATTCGGTACTGCATTTAGGCATCCGTAAACTTGAATACCATGCTTCGTGAATTTCCGGAAGCAAAAGCGACACTTCGATATATAAAAGCACTGAGAGATTTTGTCACGTGAAATTTCTGTAGCTTGAGAAGAAAAGTTTATTTTATCATTCTTTGCAGCGCTTCTAAACACAACTGCAAGTATATTTCAATACAACTAACAGTAGTACTTTACGTAGAGCGGTATTTAGTGGTGAAATACAGCAAATTGTTGTTCAGATTTAGGTTACTAACAAAAGTGTATGAATTTCATTCTTTCTCCATTTTAGCCTAACAGTTCACGCAGTGTGGGACAGGGAACATCCGAGTGGAGAGGGAAAGCTTGTAGTGTGAGCAGAGCTGAATAGCTGAAGAGTAGTCTTAGTCCTTTGAGTCATTATTCTCTTTTATTTTAATGCCAATTATTATTTGGTGCTTCCGTCACTTTGAAAGTCACGCCTCGCTACTGGACCTACGTGTAACTGTACAATAGAAAGAGTATTAGAGTAGCCTTAGTCCTTTAAGTCATTATTCTCTTTTATTTTTATGAAAATTATTATTTGGAGCTTCCCTCGCTTTGAAAGTCACGCCTCGCTACTGGACCTACGTGTGACTGTACAATAGAAAGAGTACTAAAGAGTAGCCTTAGTTCTTTGAGTCATTATTCTCTCTTATTTTAATGAAAATTATTATTTGGAGCTTCCCTCGCTTTGAAAGTCACGCCTCGCTACTGGATCTACGTGTGACTGTACAATAGAAAGAGTACTAAAGAGTAGCCTTAGTTCTTTGAGTCATTATTCTCTCTTATTTTAATGAAAATTATTATTTGGAGCTTCCCTCGCTTTGAAAGTCACACCTCGCTACTGGACCTACACGTGACTGTGCAATAGAAAGAGTACTAAAGAGTAGCCTTAGTTCCTTGAGTCATTATTCTCTCTTATTTTAATGAAAATTATTATTTAGAGCTTCCCTCGCTTTGAAGGTCACGTCAGGGATCACCGAAAATTCCAGATTGGTCGGCCCAGCTATTCGAATTCACAACCCCTATATTCAATTGAGTTTTTCATTTAATGAATTTTAGAACGCCGCCGTAAGTGATTAAATTTTAAAACAGCTATAAAGGCACTTAACTCTTGTGTTTTTTCGCTTTGCAGTTCTTGCGTCCCAATCGAATCCTATCCGGTTTCCGGAACATTAGTGCAACAAGTGGATTAATTAAAGTCAATACCCGCTTTGTCGAGTGGTCAGCCGGTGAACACGCAATGCCAATTCCTTTACTTTCGGTCCTTTTGATGTATTAATAGGAGATATGTTTGTAACTCTTTTGTTTAGGAAACATCTGAATATAATATTTCGCCTCACACTAGAAGAAGCTATTATACTTTTACCCTGATTATATATCTTCTTTTTAATTATAAAGAAGGAGGGTATTTCAGTTTGAGAAAATTGGGAATGCCTTTTTATGGAAAATCGCGTAACTGTGTGCATTTTCTTCTTATATTGGCGGAAAAGCTGCATTTATTCAGGAACCTTACTTCATGTAAACCGCTTACCAACTGTTTCGAATGTTTAGACTGTCACATGTTATATTCAATGGACACTTGAGCTAAAGAACCGAAAACATCTGACTGTAGATCAAATAACCCATTCACGGATTTAGGTTATGAATTACCAAATCCTCTTATAGCGGCAAACATTAGGAATTAATTGGAACAGAATTAATGGTCTCATTACAGGAGATGGAGTGGACCGTGATTGCTGCGAGTAAATTTGTGGTACGAATAAAACGTCACGTCGATATTATCCTGTATTTAACTGTTTGTCATTGCTATCTGATAATACAGCGATAAATCATTCTAAAACCTACACTTTGAGAAAACCTGTACAGAATTGAGGAGGCTAATGTGCTATAAGGGCGTTTGACAAACAAATACTAACCAATTTACACAAAAAATGAAAGAAAATTCATTTTTAGAAGATCGTCCGAAATGACTTAACGTTGGAGGTTTTCTCTTATCATGAAAGATGAATGTCTGGTAACTCTAAGCTCTATGTACCCTGTACTCATTTGAACATCATTTCATTCATCGTCCGATATGACATAACGTTGGAGGTTTTCTCTTATCCTGAAAGATGAATGTCTGGTAACTCTAAGCTCTATGTACCCTGTACTCATTTGAACATAATTTCATTCATCGTCCGATATGACATAACGTTGGAGGTTTCTTCTTATCCTGAAATATGAATGTCTAGTAACTCTAAGCTCTATGTACCCTGTACTTATTTGAACATCGTTTCATTCATCATCCGATATGACATAACGTTGGAGGTTTCTTCTTATCCTGAAATATGAATGTCTAGTAACTCTAAGCTCTATGTACCCTGTACTTATTTGAACATCATTTCATTCATCATCCGATATGACATAACGTTGGAGGTTTCTTCTTATCCTGAAATATGAATGTCTAGTAACTCTAAGCTCTATGTACCCTGTACTTATTTGAACATCATTTCATTCATCATCCGATATGACATAACGTTGGAGGTTTCTTCTTATCCTGAAATATGAATGTCTAGTAACTCTAAGCTCTATGTACCCTGTACTTATTTGAACATCATTTCATTCATCGTCTGATATGACTTAACGTTGGAGGTTTTCTCTTATACTGAAAGATGAATGTCTGGTAACTCTAAGCTCTATGTACCCTGTACTTATTTGTACATAATTTCATTCATTGTCCGATATGACTTAACGTTCGAGGATTTCTCTTATCCTGAAAGATGAATGTCTGGTAAGTCTAAGCTCTATGTATACTGTACTTATTTGAACAACATTTCATTCATCGTCCGATATGACTTAACGTTGGGGGTTTTCTCTTATACTGAAAGATGAATGTCTGATAACTCTAAGCTCTATGTACCCTGTACTTATTTGAATATCATTTCATTCATCGTCCGATATGACTTAACGTTGGAGGTTTTCTCTTATCCTGAAAGATGAATGTCTGGTAACTCTAAGCTCTATGTACCCTGTACTTATTTGTACATAATTTCATTCATTGTCCGATATGACTTAACGTTCGAGGATTTCTCTTATCCTGAAAGATGAATGTCTGGTAAGTCTAAGCTCTATGTATACTGTACTTATTTGAACAACATTTCATTCATCGTCCGATATGACTTAACGTTGGGGGTTTTCTCTTATACTGAAAGATGAATGTCTGATAACTCTAAGCTCTATGTACCCTGTACTTATTTGAATATCATTTCATTCATCGTCCGATATGACTTAACGTTCGGGGATTTCCCTTATCCTGAAAGATGAATGTCTGGTAATTCTAAGCTCTATGTACCCTGTACTCATTTGAACATCATTTCATTCATCGTCCGATATGACTTAACGTTGGAGGTTTTCTCTTATCCTGAAAGATGAATGTCCGGTAACTCTAAGCTCTATGTACCCTGTACTTATTTGAACATCATTTCATTCATCATCCGATATGACTTAACGCTGGAGGTTTTCTCTTATCCTGAAAGATGAATGTCCGGTAACTCTAAGCTCTATGTACCCTGTACTTATTTGAACATCATTTCATTCATCGTCCGATATGACTTAACGTTGGAGGTTTTCTCTTATTCTGAAAGATGAATGTCTGGTAAGTCTAAGCTCTATGTACCTTGTACTCATTTGAACATCATTACATTCATTATCCGATATGACTTAACGTTCAAGGATTTCCCTTATCCTGAAAGATGAATGTCTGGTAACTCTAAGCTCTATGTACCCTGTACTTATTTGAACATCATTTCATTCATCATCCGATATGACTTAACGTTGGAGGTTTTCTCTTATCCTGAAATATGAATGTCTGGTAAGTCTAAGCTCTATGTACCTTGTACTCATTTGAACATCATTTCATTCATCGTCCGATATGACTTAACGTTGGAGGTTTTCTCTTATCCTGAAAGATGAATGTGCGGTAACTCTAAGCTCTATGTACCCCGAGCTCATTTGAACATCATTTCATTCATCGTCCGATATGACAACGTTGGAGGTTTTCTCTTATCCTGAAAGATGAATGTCTGGTAACACTAAGCTCTATGTACCTTGTACTCATTTGAACATCATTTCATTCATCGTCCGATATGACTTAACGTTGGAGGTTTTCTCTTATCCTGAAATATGAATGTCTGGTAACTCTAAGCTCTATGAACCCTGTACCCATTTGAACATTATTTCATTCATCGTCTGACACAACTTTACGTTGAATGAAACTAATGTCACCTAGACTCCTACGGACATTGCCTCTTTAGCTATGCTTATACTATGTAACTACAGTGATTAAATTATGTTCGAGGAAGCTACACAAACTTGCACAAGTAATCAGTGTGCCAGTTACCTTTCAGTGTCTCCGTGTTGTTTTATCACGAAATAACAATTCGCTTTATATGGAACATAGTTCATAAACGTCCTGGAGGCATATAAAAGATATAACAGTACAAGAAACATATCTTTATTATTGCCGGCGTTCACAGAGAACAAATATTGAATTGACGTCATGAGAATTGCTTGTTTACTTTTTTCTGCCACGTAGCTTCTACTGAAATTCTTGATTTAAACTCAGTTCCGAGAAAACAAAACATTTGAACAGGGAAATATCATAGGCTTTTACTGACAGTCAAATGTTTTGGTGATATCTTTGTATTTCCAAGAGATAAGAAATTGAATAACGACATGACAAAACATCTGACAATCACTTAAAATCTACTGTATTCCTTTGTAACTACAATAAGATAATGTTTTATCTAAAGATAGATATATTTTGCTGGTTATTGGTATATTATGAAAGTCCTGTATTCTACAATATCTCCAAGCCCATCACAGAGAAACATAATTTAAGCAAATAGTATAACAAAGCCGTGCATTTTGTCGTTCCCGTTTTATAACCTGTTCCGACTGAGTGGTCGCTAATCACTGAATAATGGAATTGCAATAACCGTTGCTTGATGATGATCCCGCACCCAATCACTGTTTATCGATAATCCATATTAATATTGAGATTAAAGAGGTTCCACGTTGGACGTTTAACATATACAGCGAGGCATCACCACAACAAAACTAACAAATGAAAACTAATATACGTTGCAATGGTCAGTTTACGTTCAGTAATTCGCCAGACTAATGAAATAGTGAAGTACAAGCAGAAACTGCAAGTTGGGGAGATTATAACTCATTTGAAATAAGAAATTCCGCTAAAATTCTTATTTATATATCTGTTTGTGTGTTTGTCTATGTTATACGACTGCGTAAACTTACAGTCGCGACTGCCACTCTCCAGATTAGGTCTGAAGCAACCGGCAACAGTTATGAATCCCCATGCCACCCAATAATCAGAAGTATCTGGTAGTCTCCCTGAATAAAGAAAAAAGTGTCACTTCAAGTCTACTAGAGGAAAACGTGCCTGAAACGGATCCTTATATGCCGAAAACCTGTAAAAACGGAAAACAAATGTCGGAACGATTGTGTTCTGTTTTAGAGATGATTTACTGCATATTCCCATATGCTCTTTTGACTGCAATAAAATTATGTTTATCTTGGTTAACCTAAACTAGATAGAGCAATAAGTGTTTCTAAAAATAGCTTTTGGTTCAATGAATACGAAGTCCTATAATATTTCTTGAAAAATATATCTGATTTGAGTTAATTTTCATAATAAATAAACCATGCAAACAAGAAACACACGTAAGATAACAAACGAGAGCAGCAATTTCGTATTCATTTGTTTAGACAAAGGATATGGAACCTTTTATATCTCTTTTGGAGCTGTATTTCCTAGCCAACTCTATTTAGGTTAGCTGTTTGTGTTACTCGTATTTGAAGGGGCAACACCTCTGCCACGAAATGGAAAGAAACCTCAGCGAGAGAGCCATCTATGAGCGGAAATAGAATCCGTATAGAAGCAGTTATCTGACTACAGAAAACGAGCTTTATGGTTGGATATCCCATCATCATTTGCAATTTCCATTATGTGGCTTTCAGAGTCCGTGCACAAGAAAACGTTGTGTATGGTTTATCGCTCTGTTGTAGTGGCAGCACTGTAAATACAAAACTACTGTGCGATTTAAACTTTACTGTGCAGATGTACTGGTTTCACTCATCTACTTCAAGATAAACATCATCTTAGTGTAGTTACAAGGGAATACAGTAGACTTTAAGTGATAGTCAAATGTTTTGTAATGTCTTTGTATGAACAAGGGATAAAAAATGAATAACGACGTGATATTTGACAGATGTATAAGTATTGGAAAACTTAAACAAATAACAAGGCATTATCTCCTATTGGTTAAATCTAGCCAGGCACGGTAATCACATTGAAAAGCTATAGTTATTTAAAGGTAGAGCAAATAGGGGCTCAAAAAATGTAGCATTTTAATGTTAAGGCAAAAAATATTTTATAATTTAAATATCTAACAAAAATGTTAAGAAGACACTGATAAATATTTTAACTCAAATCGAGAGCTTGGTAAATACATTTCCAGCAAAAATATTCCTATATATTTTTTTATTTTGTCCAGAAATTTAAAGGCACAGTGCCCTTGTTTTGGCCACGTGGCCATATTACGGGGAAATACCTGTCTTGCACTGCGCATTACACGTAGGTCCAGTAGCGAGGCGTGACTTTCAAAGTCAGGGAGCTCCAAATAATAATTTTCATTAAAATAAGAGAGAGTAATGACTCAAAGAACTACGGCTACTCTTTAGTACTCTTTCTATTGTACAGTCACACGTAGGTCCAGTAACGACGCGTGACTTTCAAAGAGAGGGAAGCTCCAAATCATAACCGTCATTAAAACAAAAGAGAATAATGACTCAAAGAACTAAGGCTACTCTTCAGTACCCTTTCTATTGTACAGTCACACGTAGGTCCAGTAGCGAGGCGTGACTTTCAAAGCCAGGGAAGCTCCAAATCATAATTTTCATTAAAATAAGGGAGAAAAATGACTCAAAGAAGTAAGACTACTCTTTAGTACACTTTCTATTGTACAGTCACACGTAGGTCCAGTGGCGAGGCGTGACTTTCAAAGCGAGGGAAGCTACAAATAATAATTTTCATTAAAATAAGAGAGAATAATGACTCAAAGAGCTAAGACTACTCTTTAGTACTCTTTCTATTGTACCGTGACACGTAGGTCCAGTAGCGAGGTGTGACTTTCAAAGAGAGGAAACCTCTAAATAATAATTTTCATTAAAATAAGAGAGAATAAGCACCCAAAAAACTAAGGCTACTCTTTAGTACTCTTTCTATTGTACAGTCACACGTAGGCCCTGCTCACACTACAAGCTGCCCCTCTCCACTCAGACGTTCCCTAGCCCACACCGCGTGAACTAAATGGAGAAAGTATGCAATCCACATATTTTTGCTAATAACTTAAAGCTTCACAAAGTTTCCTAAATAGCAATTTACATAAAATACTATTTTAATGCTACTGAAATATGCTTGCAGTTGTATTTGAAAGCACCGCAGAAAAAAAAACGAACTTTTCTTTACATGCTACAGAGACTTCGCGTGACAAGATCGTTCAGTGCTTCCTAACTCTCGAAGAGTCGCGATTGCTTCCGGAAACGTACGAAGCATGGTATTGAAGTTTACGAATGTGTAATGAGCTCGCGGAACTGCTAACTCGAATCTATCAGCTGTTAAAATGTCCGCAGCTGCCTTATTCTCGTAGTTGAGATGGTGAAAATGGCTTGAGTGTCTGAAACAATATCTGGTGACAAATTTCTCTAATTGAGTGACTCCCGTGGGTCAAGCAATGCATGTTCTCCAGAATTAAGTTTCTCGTACGTGACCTCTCTCTGAGCCAAGTCCATTTCCAGCGTATATTCGACCCTAAGTGGAAGAACATGTTCTAGACCATCACAGAGGCTTGCTTCCAGTTTGAAGTGAGCAGTTGTCCCTTTATAGTCGACCTTTGACCCGCATTGCCATTGCGCTGCCCAGAGACGAAATAAAAATCTGAACGTAGTATGTACTCTACTTCTTGCATTTCCTTATGAGTCAAATGGTTGCTAAGCGACAGCTTTGAAATTTCCTTCACGTTGTAATGTAAATGATAGAAAAATGAACAACGAGTTGCTATTTGACTAAAGTATAAGCACTGGAAGATGTAAACAAATGACATCGAATTTTTGTTTTTGAGATGAGTTATTTAGACCAAATTTGTTTTTAAAATTGTTTTAGATACACAAATAAATGAAAAATGGACTACCGTTTACATGCAAAATTTATAAATTTGTGGTTTTCCCAAAATTGTTTCTGTAAGTATCATATGTTCAAAAATCTATTTAGGATCACCTACCAGATAAGGAATGCTTTCACAGTCACTTGTTTGAAGTTATGGCCGTTGCAGTGTCTCTTGTTGATTCTTTGGCTGTGACATTTAACTGGATAAGCCAGTGACATCGGATATTCCCGAGCGAGGGAGAAGTTGGGCTAAAGTTACAAGCTCCAGATGACAAGATGACGGCCTAACTATTGTCATAGATACGTGAACATTATATTAAGTTAGCGAAACTTGGTCCGTGTCCGATTTTCTCCCCTTGTTTACTTCCACAAGACGACGAGTTAAGATAACAATATTAACTGCAAGAAGCTATCTCCCTCTATCCATACGCAAACACTCTCGTTAGAAATTACACCAAGACCCTTCGCTACACACTTGCAAATTCCAGAAACTTTCTACAGTACATTCACGAAAATATCTCACTCACCCTTCTGCAATAGATTTGTCATTATAGTAAAATCTTTTTAACCCGTAACAGTTTTGAAAACTGCAACTCTTCAAAGAAACACATTTTTGGTGCTCCACTTACTTTCTCTCCCCATTAAATAATTCCTGTATCTACTTCAAGATAAACTTTATCTTGTTGTAGCTACAAGGGAATGCAGCAGACTTTAATTGATAGTCAAATGTTTTGTCATGTCTTTGTATGTCCTAGAGATAAAAAAGGTGCAGGGGAATATGGGTTCCAGGAGCATGGAAACATGCTAGAATATTTACATTCCCCAAGCCTGGAAAGGACTTGAAAGAGCTAAATAGTCATCGGCCAATCATTCTTCTCCCAGCTATCAGTAACCTATTCGAAAAAGTCCTCCAGCAGCGACTACAGGCCTTGCTAGACCGTCACCAGGTCTGCGACCAGAACAATTTGGTTTCCGGCGTCAGCATTCAACAACCCACCAGCTCCTAAGCATAGTTGACGAAGTGGTCAGAGCTTTCAACAACCGTCACTATGTTGCAGCCCTATTCCTGGATATTTCCAAAACCTTCGACTTAGTGTGGCACGAAAGCCTTCTCCACCGTCTCATACACTACGACCTCCCTTCATATCTAATCCATCTTATCTATTGCTATCTAAGAACTGATCTTTTGTCGTTGCGAGGGACGACATCAACTGTCAACCTTACGCCATAAATGCAGCGGTACCCCAAGGCAGTGTTCTGGGGCCCTTGTTATTCCTTGCGTTCATTAATACTCTTCCAACCTATAGAGGCTGCAACTTATAACTTATATCGTTTGCAGACGATACAGCTCTGACGGCCACTTCCAAACATCACAGCTATGCGGTGAAGCGGGCACAGACATACGCTGATATGCTGTCCGCATGGTTCAATACCTGGCGCCTAAAGGTTAGCGCCATCAAGTCATAGGCTATAACATTTACCAGAAGGAATCTACAAGATGTCCCTAATCTCCGGCTAGCAGGAGAACAAGTGCCATGGTCCAACTCAGCGACATATCTAGGGTCAGCCTAGATATGAAGTTAACATGGAAGCCCCACATCACAGCACTGGTAAACAAAGTCAGTAGAAGGATGGCAATGACGTACGCACTGTACAACAGAAAATCAACAATGGCGTTGAGAAACAAGATCCTCCTACAAGCAGGTTCTGAGACCTGCCTGTCAAGTCTGGGGTATTGCCGCTAAATCACACCGGTACAAGCTACAAGTGTTACAAAATCGCTACCTCCGTACCGCAACTCATGCCCATTGGTACATTCCCAACGATAACATCCATTCTGATCTTAAATTTTCTAAATTGACAGACCATATCCTGCACCTTTCCCGCGGCTTTTATGCTAAGCTTCCTGACAGCTTCAACCATCTAATGCGCGGCCTCGGGGAATATGACTTCTACCCCGGAGAAACGTATAAAAGACCCATAGTTGTGCTAGGACCGCCATAACCACGAAATTAACCATACCAAAACCCAAAGAAAAACACGTTCACCGAACTACACAAACATCCCCAAACAACTACACCACCATCTGACCACCATCCATTAACTGAAACCCCATCTCTATGCCAGTAAGGGATCCAATCCCGAAATGGCAACAGTCAAAAGATCCTCCTTTGCGGAGGAGGAAGACCTCTGTGCTGTGTGTAGGGGAATATGGGAGTACAGTAGAATTTAGGTGATAGTCAAGTGTTCATTGTGGACGCGTATTCTGCAACTCTTCATTTTTTGGGCTGCACTTACTTTCTCTCCCCATTTAATAATTCCTGTATCAACTTCAAGCTAAACATTACCTTATTGTAGGTACAAGGGAATACAAATACCTGAAATTGCTGACCCAAGATTTACTTGCTGACTCAGGTCCCCTGGCCACAAGTTTCCTGAGCAGTTTGGTGTCATTTCTTCCTGACCTACGCTTCTTTTGCCCTAATCCACTTTTCTCTTATCCTATATAAGAATTATCCTATACATCTATTTTTCTTTTCACCCATCTCCGTTAACATGCATAATGCCACTACGTCTTTGCTCACCCTGTCCCATTTCTTATCCCATATTTTTCTCCTGTAATTTAACTCCTTATATTCTATCAGGTAATGAACAATGGTTTATTCATCTCCACAAAATTCACATATTCCTACTCTCATCCATGCTATGCCTTCTCTTCCAGTTTTGCTACATTGATCTATATATTTTTCCTACCCCATTCTGTTTTTAATTGCTTATGCAATTTCAAAGATTTCTTTTCTTCTATGGTTTCCCAAATCTCCTGCCTATCTATGTCTTGTGCCCTGGTTCTCATTTCCTTCCAAAAGTCACTATAATTTGACTCTTCTGCTCTTCATAAATCTGGCATACCTTTCTTCGATACCATTCTTTGCAATTCCGAGCACCAGCTATTTATAATCTTAATGCTCTTCTGTTGCTTCATGCACAGAAAAACACTTTCTTATCCGATGGCATGGCTTCCAGGCTAGTCTATTGAGCCGTTACAGGTTGTTATACGGTTGTACCGCCCTGCTGGGAAGTTTCCAACCGTAAAATGTAGGGACCCGACCCTCTGTCTCCTCCCACCTCATCCCTCCTCTCGTAGATGCCCCATTTGGGGACATAGGTACAATAGAATACTGCTAACAGTGCCGAATCCACTCACCGCAATCCAAATCCTAATAATAAGGAATTCCTTGGAAGTGGTTAAAGCTCTAGCAGATGTTTCCTTCCTTTCTTTTTCCTTCGTCTATTTCTTATTTTGGTTCACTGTCTTCCTTTTCTTTGTTTCCTCCTTCCTTCTTTCTTTGTCCTCTTCTTTCTTTCCTCCTTTCTTTCTTTCTTTCTTTGTTTCTTCTTTTCTTTCTTTGTTTATCTCTTCCTTTCTTTGTCCTCTTCTTTCCTTCATTCTTTTCTCCTTTCTTTCTTCTTTTCTTTCTTTGTTTATCTCTCCCTTTCTTTGTCCTTTGCTTCTTTGCTTCTTTCTTTTTTCTTTCTTTCTTCTTTTCTTTCTCTGCGTATCTTTCCCTGTATTTGTCCCCTTCCTTCTACTTTCATTCTTTCTTTCGTTCTGTCTTTTTCATTTTTTTCTTTCCTTTCCTTTTTGTCTTTTTCTTCCTTGTTTCTTTGTTTGTTTAGCTCTTCCTTTCTTTGTCCTCTTCTTTCTTTCATTCTGTATTTTCTCCTTTCTTTCTTTCCTACTTTTCTATCTTTGTTTATCTCTTCCCTTCTTTTTCCTCTTCTTCCCTTCCCTCTTTTCTTTCTTTCTTTCTTTCTTTCTTTCTTTCTTTCTTTCTTTCTTTCTTTCTTTTCTTTCTTTCTTTCTTTCTTTCTCTTCTTTCTTTCTTTCTTTCTTCTCTTTCTTTCTTTCTTTCTTTCTTTCTTTCTTTCTTTCTTTCTTTCTTTCTTTCTTTCTTTCTTTCTTTCTTTCTTTCTTTCTTTCTTTCTTTCTTCTTTTCTTTCTTCTTTTCTTTCTTTGTTTATCCCTTTCTGTGTCCTCTTCTTTCCTTCCCTCTTTTCTCCTTTATTTCCTTCTTTATTTTCTTTATCTGTTCCTTTCTATGTCTTCTTCTTTCTTTCCTTCTTTTCTCCTTTCTTTCTTTCCTTCTTTTCTCCTTTTTTTCTTCTTTTCTTTTTTTGTTTATCTCTTTCTTTCTTTTTCCTCTTCTTTCCTTCCATCTTTTCTCCTGTTTTCTTTCTTTCTTCTTTTCTTTCTTTGTTTATCTCTTCCTTTCTTTGTCCTCTTTTTCCTTCCCTCTTTTCTCCTTTATTTCTTTCCTTGTTCTTTTCTTTCCTTGTTTATCTCTTCCTTTCTTTGTGCTCTTCTTTCCTTTTACTCTTTCTTTCGTTCTTTTTTCTTTCCTTTCTTTCCTTTCCTTTTTCTTCTTTCTTCCTCGTTTCTTCGTTTGTTTATCTCTTCCTTCCTGTGTGTTCTTCTTTCCTTCCATCTTTTCTCCATTCTTTCCTTGTTTATCTGTTCCTTTCTTTGTCCTCTTCTTTCCTTCCTTCTTCCTTTTCTCATTTTTTCTTTCTTTGTTTATCCCTTTCTTTCTCTCCTTCTTTCTTTTTTATTTTCTTTCTTTCATTTTTCCTTCACTCCATATTTCTTTTTTTTTGAGAATGGATTATAGAAGGCCAAGGGTAACGTTTCTGCTTCTATACGTCACCTATCCAATAAACTTGTAATTTTCATCAACATTTTATGCAGCTCTCTGTTTCCTGAGACGCGTATTCTTGTTAATTTAAACGTTGTTTCCTCAACTATTCTTAGAATGTTAATGGATGAGTTTCTTGCACAGCATCTTAAGTGCTCCAGAAGATTTATTTCAAATTTCTTGCGTTTCCTCTCCAGTGAATGTGATTTTCTGCATTGCACTTTGCTCTCAATTTGCTAGAAGGTTTTATGTGCTTTAGTAGGACACTCTCCAGAAGTTTTAAAGTCAAATGATCAGGGTTTTTGTATCATTTCTGGCCTATGGTGTAAAACTTAGACTTGCATTGCACTTGCCAAATATTTAAAACGGTTATCTAAGACACTTAAGAGTTGATTCAAACCTGCGGCACACTATAAGAAACAAAAGCTAAACAAAATAATTAAAAACAAAAGCGAGCACTATGAAAAACATTTGAACAACTACAAATGCCGTATTGCACCTACATTGTGACCTGTAACACCACTTCCCAAAACTATAAATAAATGTTAGCTCAAAATTATTATAATTTTTATTTGTAGAAACTTAAAATGTATAACCAACCCAAATTTCGTTATTATTCATTCAATACTTGAATTTATACAGTCCGTATATTACAAAACTTGACCGATAGGCGCAAACCCTTGTCACCTTCACTGCATTTCCTTGCACAATTAGACCCACACTTACTTGTTTTAGTCCAGTAGATATTAGAAGGGCTTTCAAAATGCCTCGATCGCAGTATTATACACCAAACTGTACTTACTTACGATACTATTCGCTTATATCTTGTAGAGAAGTTGTAACACAATTTCAAAGTAAATTTCCTGGCGGTAGTGTTCCGTGTAAAGAGATCGTTTGTTTCAATAAAAGAAAGCTGGAAAACGCTGAGGGATAGCTCGACATAGCTTCCATCGATGTCTGTACCCTTGGTCCAGCGATGTTTCAACTATTTTATCCCGTAGGAAAAATAGGTTCCGTGAAGGTTTGCAAAATACCCGTTGACGTGACTATCACTTCTTTATTTAATGAAAATTTCATACCACAAAGCCAAATTTTCAAGTTTGGTAATAAGCAGAAGTCACTTGTGGCTATGTGTGGCAAATAAGGTGGATGACGAATCAATTAAAAGCCCAACTCATGCACGAGGGTGGGTCAAAAGGTAACGCCTCCTATTTTTTTCCTTAAATAAATAAGTTATGTGAAAACTTTGAATTTTGCGCAATTCCTTAAACCTTCTCCAAACCCCTGCAGAAGTAGCTTCCTAAGTCAACAGGGCGCAGCACTGCATCCTCTTGCAGAATGACTGACATTGACATTCGTATTAGACAGCGTTCTGTGATTGAAATTTTGACTGCGGAAGGTGAAACGCCAATTCACATTCACGAAAGGATAAAAATGTGTATGGTGATGCAACGGTGGATGTCAGCACTGTTAGACGATGGGTTCGTCACTGTAACGAAGCTGAAGGGCAAACACCATTGACAGATGAAAAGCGAAGCGGCAGGCCGGTGACTGCAGTGACTACATGCAACATTCAGCGAGTCGATGATCGCCGGGTAACAACAGGTGAATTGTGTCGCATTACCTCCCTCAGTAAAGGCAGTGTGATGACGATTATTCAACAACTGGGTTACTCAAAAGTTTGTTCACGTTGGGTACCAAGAATGTTAACCGCCCAAAACAAAGAAATCAGGAAAACAATAGCCTCCGAACACTTGCAGCGCTTCAATTGGGAGGGAGAGGTGTTTCTGGAAAAAACTTGTTACTGGAGACGAAAAGTGGGTTTATTTTTTTCAAACTGAATCAAAGAGGCCATCAGTGGAATGGCATCACACAAGGTCACTGAAGAAAAACAAATTCAAAACTCAGCCGTCGGCAGGGAAAGTTATGGCGACAGTGTTTTGGGATGCAGAAGTTGTGCTTATGATTGTTTTTTTGGAGCAGGGATGCCCAATAAATTCTGTCCAATACATCAGAACTCTCAAAAAGCTGAAAGCACGCGCCCTCTGAGTTCGCCCAACAAAAACTACGGCGGATGTTCTTCTTTTGCATGACAATGCAAGACCACACACCAGCCGTTACACCACTGCAGAAATTGAGAAATTGTGATGGCAAGTCTTACCTCACTGACCTGGCACTATCACACTTTCATCTGTTCGGGCCACTAAAGGAAGCTCATCGTGGGATTCATTTTGAAGATGAGGAGGCTGTGAAAACGTCCGTGCGTCAATGGCTTAGGAAGCAAGACCGTGTGTTTTACCACACTGGAATACATGCCCTAGTTAAAAGGTGGACCAAAACTGTGGAAAAGGACGGAGATTATATTGAATAGTGACAAATTAATCGTCAATGTTGTAGTTTTCAAGCTATGTAAATTGGATTCAATTTTCTTGGCAATTAAAAGGGGAAAAATAGGAGGCATTACTTTTTGACCCACCGTCGTACATGAGTTGGGCTTTGAATTGATTCGTCATCCACCTTAATTGCCTCACATAGTCCCAAGTTACTAAACTTGTAAATTTGGCTTGGTGATAAGAAATTTTCATTAAATAAAGAAGTGATAGTCACGTCAACGGGTATTTTGCAAACCTTCACGGAACCTATTTTTCCTACGGTATAAAAAAGCTGTAAAATCACTTGACCAAGTGTAAAGTCATCGATGGAGACTACGTCGAGCTATCCGTCAGCGCTTTCCAGCTTTCTTTTATTGAAACAAACGATCTCTTTACTCGGAACACTAAAGAATATTAAAGAAAGAATAGTGAAGTGAAATACAGACTGTAAAGGGCACTGAAGACCACTGAGCATCCTTAAATACAAATCATGTCACATTCAAATGTTCTGTACAATCTTTTCAATAATCAAGCGAAGTTGTAACTAAAAATGTGATATTTTCGAGGTACTTGTGGACGAGAGCATCGCTCATACAAATGGCATCATCAGTATCTCTCACTGGACTCTGGCGGGTTTCTATTAGCTCCCACAGTTCCCACAACATCATCCCATCCTCTTGTAAGGTAGTTTCTATCCCACATGCAAGCATGCCTCGTGAGTTACACGCAATAAATAATTCAGTTAATTTTAATATTTATCCGCAGGCACTATTGCGTTAAAATTACGAGCGGGTATTTTTGCACGGATGACCATAAAGCGAAATTAACAGCGGGGTAATAGGATTAAGCGTTCTTTACGACAAACAGAGCCAGGTGGCAAATACATCGAAGCCGGTTGCACCGCCATTGTTATGGCCATAAGCCCGTATCCTATACAAATTAGCGTTACATTTTATACACGTATCCACAAAACAAAAAATCATAATTTTAATTCGAGCGCCGCTTTCATCGCGGCGTCGTTTGTGTTTGCATATCGAATCAGGTCCAGGACCTGCATTGGCCTCAATTCCCTCACTTCCTGTATTGTTACTAGCTCTGTGTGTGGGCGCGAAATAGTAGTACTGCTTAGAGTTACCAGACATTCATCTTTCAGGATAAGAGAAAACCTCCAACGTTAAGTCATATCGGACGATGAATGAAATGATGTTCAAATAAGTACAGGGTACATAGAGCTTACAGTTACCAGAGATTCATCTTTCAGGATAAGAGAAAACCTCCAACCTTAAGTCATATCGGACGACCAATGAAATGATGTTCAAATAAGTACAGGGTACATAGAGCTTAGAGCTACCAGACATTCATATTTCAGGATAAGAGAAAACCTCCAACGTTAAGTCATATCGGACGATGAATGAAATGATGTTCAAATAAGTACAGGGTACATAGAGCTTACAGTTACCAGAGATTCATCTTTCAGGATAAGAGAAAACCTCCAACATTAAGTCATATCGGACGATGAATGAAATGATGTTCAAATAAGTACAGGGTACATAGAGCTTAGAGTTACCAGACATTCATCTTTCAGGATAAGAGAAAACCTCCAACGTTAAGTCATATCAGACGATGAATGAAACGATGTTCAAATGAGTACAGGGTACATAGAGCTTAGAGTTACCAGACATTCATCTTTCAGGAAAAGAGAAAACCTCCAACGTTAAGTCATATCGGACGATGAATGAAAAGATGTTCAAATAAGTACAGGTTACATAGAGCTTAGGGTTACCAGACATCCATCTTTCAGGATATGAGAAAACCTCCAACGTTAAGTCATATCGGACGATGAATGAAAAGATGTTCAAATAAGTACAGGTTACATAGAGCTTAAAGTTAGCAGACATTCATCTTTCAGAATAACAGAAAACCTCCAACGTTAAGTCATATCGGACGAAGAATGAAATGATGTTTAAATAAGTGCAGGATACATCAAAACGTAATGAAATCAGTGTCGAGGCTTGTCTCTCAAAGGAAGAGAAGCTCCAAATAATAACTGTCATTAAAATAAGAGAGAATAATGACTCAAAGAACTAAGGCTATCCTTTAGTACTCTTTCTATTGTACAGTCACACGTAGGTCCAGTAGCGAGGCGTGACTTTCAAAACGAGGGAAGCTCCTAATAATAATTTTCATTAAAATAAGAGAGAATAATGACTCAAACAACTAAGACTACTCTTTAGTACTCTTTCTATTGTACAGTTTCACGTAGGTCCAGTAGCGAGGCGTGACTTTCAAAGCGAGGGAAGCTCCAAATAATAATTTTCATGAAAATAAGAGAGAATAATGACTGAAAGAACTAAGGCTACTCTTTAGTACTCCTTCTATTGTACAGTCACACGTAGGTCCAGTAGCTAGACGTGACTTTCAAAGCGAGGGAAGCTCCAATTAATGATTTTCATTAAAATAAGAGAGAATAATGACTCAAAGGACTAATGCTACACTTTAGTACTCTTTCTATTGTACAGTCACACGTAGGTCCAGTAGCTAGACGTGACTTTCAAAGCGAGTGAAGCTCCAAATAAGATTTTCATTAAAATAAGAGAGAATAATGACTCAAAGAACTATGGCTACTCTTTAGTACTCTTTCTATTGTACAGTCACACGTAGGTCCAGTAGCAAGGTGTGACTTTCAAAGTGATTGAAGCTCCAAATAATAATTTTCATTAAAATAAGAGAGAATAATGGCTCAAAGGACTAATGCTACTCTTCAGTACTCTTTCAATTGTACAGACATACGTAGGCCCTTAAAAACTGCTCGCACTACAAACTTCCCCTCTCCACTCAGACGTTGCAATTTTTCCTATAGCTGGCCCAAACCGTCTGAATTAAATGAAGAATGTATACAATTCCCACAGTTTTGCTAATAACGTGTGGAATTTCCTATTTGTCAACACTAAAACCCAATCTACATAAAATACTATTTTAATGCAATTGTAGTTCGCTGGCAGTTGTATTTGAAAGCGTCACATAAAACAAAACAAAAACAATACTTTTCTTCACACGCTGGAGGTACTTTACGTGACAAAATCTATCAGTGCTTCCGTACTATCGAAGAGTCGCTTTCGGAAGCCTACGAAATATGGTATTCAAGGTTTCGCATGCGTAAATACAGGTTTGAATTAACGCAAGGAACTGGTCACTGCAATCTGCGCAGCTATCAGAGCAAATAAAGTATTGTTTGGCATTAATTTTCTTGATTTTGTTCTTTTTGTTCTGAAGTTCTTGGGGAAGTGTGAGCGTAAGCGTAATTTACATAAAGAAAATATTCTATTATTTTAAGAATTCCTGAGATATCCATATTAAATTGTTTAAATTTAAAATGTTTCTATTTGCAAGCCGTTATTCAGATTTTTATCCCTTGACCGACACATGGCAGCTAATTTTAAAACATTAGACTATCGCTTGAAGTCTACAGTGTTTTGTTATTCCCATTTTACTTAACGTAATATATCGGTTGACATAGGACGACAATGGGTCTGTAAAGATAGCTTGTAGGACAAAGATTATCTCCAGGAAGCTGTTAGGTCACACACGTGCAGCCCCAGTTCTCAAGAGTGATGCACCCAGGTTGTAATAAACTTAGTTTTTCATTGCCTGGGGTAGAAAAGCAAGCTGAAGTAAGGTTAAACCTCTTTTATAATACGGGTCTATTCAGAAAATCCGGATGGGAGGGTAAAAAAGAGCCAACAGGAACATTTCTTGATTTATCTCAATACCCTGGCAATAAAATCTCGTCATGGAGGCAACAGAAAAAAAAGGAAGGTATTTGTAAGAGGGATTTAGAGCGGTGGACCGCAGGCAAAGGGTTAAAGCGAGGCGCCAACCTAATTCTTCTATTGCTGTTGCACGAAAATGGCTACTAAATTCTCCTTACTATTACATCCGCGTGGTAAATCCCGTTTACTCCGTGGGACCAACACGGAAAAGACATCATCTGCCTCCACTCTCTTACTAAGTAAGGGCAGGGTCGCATTCGATATAGGAAATGTACGTTTTGACACCTGAAGCTGCGCTTTGTTTAACGAAACTTCGCACTGGATGACAAAACATAGGTCTGAAAGGTTTCCGACCTAATAAAGATAATGAAAGGGTAGAGCCTGACTGAAAAATTCAATGCCATAGCCGGGATTTGAACCACGGATCTTCTGGTCTCCGTACAGCCGCTCTAATCCATTGAGCTACTATGAGCAACGTGCCGACATGACACGAGTCAGTTGCAGAATTTAAGTTGGAAATGAAGCCCAAATGAGTATAACTTTATGAGTATTATATATAACTTCCAACAAAAAGCATACCTTATTCATAATAAGTTAACACGCAATACATGAAAAAATTGCCATGCCATGGTGTAATTTCCTCTTTATATATATCTGAGTCAGAAGCTCTTCTTTCTCACAATCAGCTACTTATACATTAAATATTATCTTAAGATACACTTCAGACAACATTTGCAGACGCACAAAACAGAAATAACTAAATTCAACTATAGCCTATGAACATAAGTGAGACTTGCTATGCAATTTCGTAAACAATCACAAATTTTCTTCCTAGTGGTAAGATATGACAGCTAGAGCCATCTATGGACAGCAGGAGGCTGTCTTGCTATTTCATCTCTCCTCAATGAGAACATTTCTTCTCGGGAGAAGCAATATAACTAAAAATGACCATCTATATAAAACATGTAGTTACTTGATATCACCCACACTGCTTTTACAGCACGTTCTTCTACAAAGGATCTTTACGAATCTCCTCCAAGTTTAAGGTAAATGTATATAAATATATATTTATTCCAAATTTAGTTTTGTATATACGGGATTTGGGAAACTATTCAGGATGTTAAATGTTTAAAAATAGGGTTGGTATATGCTGATTTTAAATTCAGTGCTTTCTCATGAAAACAGAAGAAGTGTATGTTTTGAAGGGGAGATTTTGATATTATGATTTAACATTATAGAATACGTTAAGGTCTTTCATATCAAAGAGAACTTTACAATCGATACATCGAAATGTTGATTTTATCCATTTTATTTATCATGAGAATATACAGATACTGTATATTTTGTTCAAGTTGTTAGAACTTAGACCTTAGAGACATGACACGAGTCGTTGCAGAATTTAATGTCATGTTGGCACGTTTACCATAGTAGCTCAATGGTTTAGAGCGGCTGGACGGAGACCAGAAGACCCGTGGTTCAAATCTCGGCTATGGCATTGAATTTTTCAGTCTGGATCTATCCTTTTGTAGTGCGTCCTACACATGGGTAGTGTGAAAGAACAATTAATTTCCATTAATTGTACCTAATTTTGGTTAACTATAAAGCCCGGGTCTTAAAGTACTTACAGCATAGTAAGTCGCCATTAAGATAGTTGCCTCATGTGCTTATGAGAACTGCTAGTGGTTTACCGGGAAAATACGAGTCAGTTGGAGAATTTAATGTCATGTAAACACTTTGGCCATAGAAGCTCAATGGTTTAGAGTGGCTGGACCGAGACCAGAAGATCCGTGGTTCAAATACTGGCTATGGCATTGAATTTTTCCGTCCGCCTCTACCCTTTCACAGTGCGTCCTACACACGGCTAGTGTGAAAGAACAATTAATTTCCACTAATAAAGATACAAGACATTATTTCAGATTTTTTTAAATGTTTTAACATAGTCTCCTTGTAACTGTACACACTTCTCCAAGCGATACTCCCATCTCTGTAACCCGTCCAAATAGTACACGGCGTTTTTCAACATAGTCTCCTTGTAACTGTACACACTTCTCCCAGCGATGTTCTCATCTCTGTAACACGTCCAAATAGTGCTAGGCGTTTTTTAACATAGCCTCCTTGTAACTCTACACACTTCTTCCAGCGATGCCCCCATCTCTGTAACCCGTCCAAATAGTACTCGGCGTTTCTCAACATAGTCTCCATGTAACTCTACACACTTCTCTCAGCGATGTTCTCATCTCTGTAACCCGTCCAAATAGTACTCGGCGTTTTTCAACATAGTCTCCTTGTAACTCTACACACTTCTCCCAGCGATGCTCCCATCTCTGTAACCCGTCCAAATAGTACTCGGCGTTTCTCAACATAGTCTCCTTGTAACTGTACACACTTCTCCAAGCGATGCTCCCATCTCTGTAACCCGTCCAAATAGTACTCGGCGTTTCTCAACATAGTCTCCATGTAACTCTACACACTTCTCCCAGCGATGCTCCCATCTCTGTAACCCGTCCAAATAGTACTCGGCGTTTCTCAACATAGTCTCCTTGTAACTGTACACACTTCTCCAAGCGATGCTCCCATCTCTGTAACCCGTCCAAATAGTACTCGGTGTTTTTCAACATAGTCTCCTTGTAACTCTACACACTTCTCCCAGCGATGTTACCATCTCTGCAACCCGTCCAAATAGTACTCGGTGTTTTTCAACATTGTCTCCTTGTAACTCTACACACTTCTCCAAGCGATGCTCCCATTTCTGTAACCCGTCCAAATAGTACTCGGCGTTTTTCAACATAGTCTCCTTGTAACTCTACACACTTCTCCAAGCGATGCTCCCATTTCTGTAACACGTCCAAATAGTACTCGGCGTTTTTCAACATTGTCTCCTTGTAACTCTACACACTTCTCCAAGCGATGCTCCCATTTCTGTAACACGTCCAAATAGTACTCGGCGTTTTCCAACATAGTCTCCTTGTAACTCTACACACTTCTCCCAGTGATGCTCCCATCTCTGTAACCCGTCCAAATAGCATTCGGCATTTTTCTCTACAAAATAATTGTTCATGAAGGTGATTGCCTCTTCATTTGATGAAAATCTGTCCTCCGATGGCAATTCTAAGATTAGGAAACAAAAAGAAGTCGCTTGGGGCTGGTGAGTCAAACAGTTCAAAGCGTAATTCGTGGATTTTCGCCATTGCAACCGCTGAGGTGTGAGACGGTGCATTGTCTTGGTGAAAAGGATTTTCTTTTTCTGCAAATTTGGCCGTTTTTCCTCAAGTCCTGCATTCAGCTTGTCAAGTAATAATACGTAGTATGCTCCTGTAATGGCTTTTCCTTTTTGAAGATAATCGATTAAAGTAACTCCATGACTATCCCCCAAAGAAACAGTCGCCATCACTTTCCCAGCCGAAAAAACAGTTTTTGCACTTTTGGAGCCAGTTGCCCCTTTGCAGTCAACTGTTTGGACTGTATTTTTGATTCGGGCGTATAATGGTGCATCCAATTTTAATCTACAGTAATTAATCGGCGCAAAAATTGCCCAAACTGAGCCAACAGAGCGTTGGAAGTGTTCATTCCAACACGTGTTTTATCTAACGTGAGCAAACGCGGCACCCAACGAACGGACAGCTTTCTGTTGTCTAAATGTTGATTTAATAATTGACAAACGCGTTCTTTTGACATATTCATAGCCTCTGCTATATCTCTGACTTTAATTCGGCGGTCATCTAACACCATTTGGTGAACTTTGGCGATGTTTACGTACGTCCCGAACTTCCATCGTCTCCCAAGCTCTTACGGCCACGTTTAAATTCTGCTGTCCAAAATTTCACTGTGGTAAATGATGGTACAGGGTCCCCATACACAGAATCCAACTCATCTTTGATTTGCGTAGGTACCTTGCCTTTTAAAAACAAATATTGAATGACAGCTTGATACTCGATTTTGTCCAGTTTCATAAAATCAAACTCAAACGACAATTACGTAATAACTGAGCGTCCAAAATGGCTGAAACTTTGGTGAGTAACTGTCAACAGATGAACAACGAAATTCACTAGCTTATATTTACGAGTGCTGCCATCTTCATGTTGAGCTCGGAAACTTTTCAGACCAGCCTCGTATAATATTAACTTACTTTCAAGAAAATACCTCCACCACAAACTACATTTTATATTAAAACATTTTAAGCTAATTTCAGGAGGAACTAGAGAGTTTTTATACGTTTTTAAAATGTTATTTATGTCGTGTGTTAAGCGAAGTAGAGAAATTTGTGCCTTAGACAGATGAATGATTCTGTTTTTCTTCCCGCGGCTGTGGTCATGTTACGACAAGTCCTCCATCCATCTTTTTGTAGGCGCGCTCCTTTCATCCCCTTCCATAGAAAGAGGACGTCTTTAGAAATCCCTTTTCACAGAAAGGACTTAACTTCGTTTGTGTCTCTTAATGCCTTCAACATGTACTTACGAGGAAAAAACATGCTCCGTGCCTTTTCATTTGACAAAACCTTCCACTCGTACACTGTTTAACTTAAGCTAAAATGCTGTAATTAAATTTAGGTATAATAGGCGCTTTGGAATCTTCGTTCTTGAAGTTCAAGTACAAATACTGGTGCCACGGTGACGCCGTGGACCCCTATTCTGAAGGTTGCGACTTCGTACGTCGTTTACTAACGAATCTAACTTCATTTGTTTCCCAAGCTGTCACTAGTTGAATATCGGGATGCATTTGTTTTCCTTCAGGGATTCATTTTACTGCATCTCGCTTTAAACACATAGAACGAATGAGATGTAAGGAGTCTTGGACGACAGAAATATACTTCTAAAGGGAGATTAAAAGGTCAATAGGGTTCATTAGATATTGTTTGACATTTTCTGAACATTTAGGTTATATACTTTAGTATTAGAGACACATTACAACTATTTTAATATCTTTCTGAAACTTTGGCTACATCGGAACCTCATTTTCATCATTTCAGAAAAAGAAATACTCGACTTTTGAACCAACTGTGTTAAAAATACGAAATTTAGCCTATTTTTAAAGTGGAATTTACGCCGCAAAGATTGGTACCACTATTTTTAAAATGTCCTATGCTTGTTCAAGGGAAAAATAGTACAGAATGGAATTTTAAAAGTGAATTTTTCTTTAATTGTTCTTTTTCATTTCAATACTCCCGTAAAATACATGTTCTGTTGCGGGTACAGTTTTCTAAAAGGCTGTAAAAGATAAATATCTCAAATTTTCAACACAAATCAAGCACACTGTAACAGAGGTGTGGATCGACGCTTACGTTTATCAACGAAATATTTTTTAAGAAATTGTTATATTTTGTATACTAAATTGAAGGATAAACTGATGCTACAGGGGGAAAAAAAATCTAAAATTTACATGAAGAGAACTTATATTAAAAAAGTAGATCCGGATATTTAAAAGCATTGCCTGAAACCGCTGTAAAAATTTCAAGTGGGTATTTATAGTAGTATCTGGAACTTTGATAGGCTCGTAAGTGACAACAACTGCCTGATGGTTAATGGCTTGACTGGGAGGAGCTCGCGGTGACCTGTTCAAGTAAATACTCCCGACCAGCGGGAAACGGGGAAACTTGAATTGGCAGTGGAGGCTCTAGCGGCTATTCTCTGGCGGAGCCGACACACAACTTCGATCTCTCATTTACAACACACCTAAGTAATTTACAATGGAAAATATTATAAAAAAAGTTGAATTTTAATAAAAATGAATTCTGAAATTCCCAATGTCTCAAATGCTCTCTTGACCAATCCCCTGCAGTAGTAACTCCCTAAGTCAACGGGTGGCAGCACTGCATCCTCTTACAAAATGGCTGACATCGACATTCGTATGAGACAGCGTTCTGTGATTGAATTTTTGACTGCGGAAGGTGAAACGCCAATTCGCATTCACGAAAGGATAAAAAATGTGTATGGTGATGCAACGGTAGATGTCAGCACTGTTAGACGATGGGTTCGTCGCTGTAACGAAGCTGAAGGGCAAACAGATGAAAAGCGAAGCGGCAGACCGGTGACTGTAGTGACTCCATGCAACATTCAGCGAGTCGATGATCGCCGGGTAACAACACGTGAATTGTGTCGCTTTACCTCCCTCAGTAAAGGCCGTATGATGACGATTATTCAACAACTGGGTTACTCAAAAGTTTGTTTACGTTAGGAATCAAGAATGTTAACCGCCCAAAACAAAGAAACAAGGAAAACAATAGTCTCCGAATACTTGCAGCGCTTCAATTTGGAGGGAGAGGAGTTTCTGGAAAAAAATGTTACTGGAGACGAAACGTGCGTTCATTTTTTTGAACCTGAATCAAAGAGGCAGTCAATGGAATGGTATTACACGTCACCGAAGAAAAAAAATACAAAACTCAGCGGTCGGCAGGGAAAGTTATGGCGACAGTGTTTTGGGATGCATAGGGTATGCTTATCATTGATTATTTGGATCTGGGATCCACAATAAATTCTGTCCAATACGTCAGAACTCTCAAAAAGCTGAAAGCACGTCTTCGCCGAGTTCGCTCAACAAAAACTATGGCGGATGTTCTTCTTTTGCATGACAATGCAGACCACACACCAGCCGTTACACCACTGCAGAAATTGAGAGACTGGGATGGCAAGTCTTACCTCACTGACCTGGCACCATCAGACTTTCATCTGTTCGGGCCACTAAAGGAAGCTCATCGTGGGATTCATTTTGAAGATGAGGAGGCTGTGAAAACGTCCGTGCGTCAATGGCTTAGGAAGCAAGACCGTGTGTTTTACCACACTGGAATACAATGCCCTAGTTAAAAGGTGGACCAAAACTGTGGAAAAGGACGGAGATTATATTGAATAGTGACAAATTAATCGTCAATGTTGTAGTTTTCAAGCTATGTAAATTGGATTAAGTTTCCTTGGCAATTAAAGGAGGGGAAAAAGTAGGAGGCATTACTTTTTGACCCACCCTTATATATCTCAGACAAAATGTTGGAAGTGTCCTCCACCACCATCTATACATATTTGCATTCGTCTCACCATATTCTATGAAGTTTTACGGAGGGTATCATCGCCAATGTTACTTATTTCAGTTCGGATGGATTCCTTGAGAACATCAGTTGCCCGTGGCCTGTTCTTGTACTCTATTTTTAGATACCCCTACAAGAAAATTCAGGTGAGGTTAGGTCAGGGGATCTGGGGGTGGGCACAGACATTTTGAGATTATTCGATTATCAAAGAAACTGGTTATATGTTTCATTATGTCATTAGATGTGTGGCACGATGCTCCATCTTGCTGCAAGTAGCCTCACAATTCGACATCGTCCACAAATGTCTTGAAGATACCCATATAACCTTCAGTGTCTACATGGTACATTTAACACCGTCAGCTGTCAACAATTGTCAGTGTTTTCAATTGTCCCAGAGTCACTGAGATCATTAAAACATATTTCAGATCTATACGTATCACTGTGTAAATCATACTGTTTCTTCGGGGTTAGCTTTCTCCGCGGATTATACAAAAATCTGTTTTTCTATAAGGTACTGGAATTTTTAGAACGCCAAAACGTCTTTTGAATACAAATCAATGTAGGTTGAGACACAACCTCAAACAAACTTTGTTTCTGCAGGGGTTGGCAAGATTTAACAAACTTAACCAACTCCACAGAAGAAAAAGTTGAAGGGATACACTGAACGCAACAAACAAAACTTGATCCAACAAGAAAAATACGTCCTAAAGGTGTTGAAAAAATGTGATCTAACCACACGACTTTCTCTACTCTTGTACAACCATCACCTACAAGGGCTGTTCAGTAAATAATCACACTATACCTTTACTCATCCTCTTAATTTTGATGGTTCTTCTCAAAATAGTCTCCCCTGAATGCGATGTACTTGTCCCAGCGTTTCTGCCGGTCTTCAAGACATGCTGGAAACCATTTTTGAGAGATCCTTCAAAATTGCCTTCGCAGCCTTCACCACTGCTTCTGATGATGGATAATGCCTCCCACGAAGACGCTACTTTAAGTTAGGGAATAGAAAAAGGTCACATGGGACTAAATCCGGACTATAGGGAGGGTGAGGAATGCACTTCACGTTGATTTTTGCAAGATCTTCAGCAACAACTTTGGCAATATGCGGCCGCGCATTATCGTGCTGTAGCATCCAGCCTGCTTCATGGAAATGTGGTTGTTTGCGCCTGATATGGACTTGCAATGTTTTCAGGAGATCCCTGTACTATTGTCCAGTTACTGATGTGTGTACAGGTACAACATGCTGATAAACCATTTCATGAATATCAAACAATGAGATGACCATAACTTTCCCAGCAGAAGCAACCACTTTTGCTTTTTTGAGGGTTGGTGATGAAGGAGATTTCCACTCTGAGCTTTACTGTTTGCTCTCAGGCTCAAAATGATGTAGCCAAGTTTCGTTCGCAGTGATTACGTTTGAAAGAAATTCCGGATCTTCCTCTAACATCAACTTTAACTGCATGCAAAACTGAATGTGAATGTCCTTTTGTTCGGGAATCAACAGTCTTGGAACCCATCGTGCACAAACACGTCTCATGTGTAATGTTTCTGTCACCAACGTGTGGGTGGCACCCAATGAATTGTTCAGTATTTCAGAAAGTGATCTTAAGGTAATTCGTCGATCCTCTCTCACAATGGCAGCAGTGTTGATGTTTTCTTCCGTAAGAGCAGTAACTGGAACACCGGGTCGACTTTCTTTTGAAATTGATTGTCTCCCCTATTTAAACATTTTAAACCACCTCCGAGCTGTGCTGTAGGGAAGAACAGACTCTCCATAGTCCTCCTGTAACATTGCATAGGCCTAAGCTGAAGATTTGTTGAGACGAAAGCAGAATTTCAAAGCCGCATATTGTTACTCGCGTATTACCTCCGTTATAGCGGTAGGCGATACTGAACATGTCTGAACTTGCCTTCCTCTCACAGGCGGGAAGCAGGAGTAGCAACAATGAAACTACTACGGCGTGTTTGTTTCACATTAAGCTAACAGAATATAATAAGATTGAATTTTATTGCGAAAAATTATGAGCGTAAAAAAATTCGGATCATTCTTTATTGAAGCGCCCTTTCACTTCGAAATAAACATTGTCTTACTGTAGTTACAGGGAATACAGTAGACTTCACGTGATAGTCAAATGTTTTGTCATGTCTTTGTATGTACAAGAGATAAAAATGAATAACGACTTGATATTTGACAAAAGTATAAGTATTGGAAAATTTTCTACACAAAGTATATATTTGACACATACTGCATGTTTTAATAAATTCTAAATTTTTATAGGATATTTGCAGTAAGTGAGAATCACATGTGAGTGAATGCATAATAGGACAACTTTACGTTTCGGAAACAAGGGTCTCGGTGCATTAGAAGCAGAAAGCGACACTTTTGAAATAATCTGCGGCCAGACGAGAATCTACCGCCCACAAAGAGTTCCAGGCTAATCAGCGACCTGTTGCTTCCACGAAATAAAATTCAGGCCAAACTCTTTCCGCTATCCCGTAATTACGTGTTAACACCGCGCGGCGACTTTCACAAAACATTTACGTACTTCTTGCAAAGAATAACAAGTAGCACAGGATTTTGTAGCCAAAACCAACTATAACACAAGTATTTTCAGCTTAGAGTTACCAGACATGCATCTTTCATGATAAGAGAAAACCTCCAACGTCAAGTCATATCGGACGAATACATATATATAGAGAGAGAGTAGCTTGACGTGAGACTGGATTGTACTCGACTATGCTCAGGGGAAGGGGAAATACAAGCAACCACTGGGAATAGATAGAGTCAATATGAAAAATTCAATGCCATGTATGGAATTTGAACCACGGATCTCGTGGCTTTCGTCCAGTCGCTCTAGCCCATTGAGCTACTATGGCCAACGTGCCGTCGTGACATTAAATTCTCCATTTGACTCGAACCGGCACGTTGGCTATGGTAGCTCAATGGGTTAGAGCGACTGGACTGAAACCAGGAGATCCGTGGTTCAAATTCCGGCCATGGCATTGAATATTTCATGTTGACTATATTCATCAAAACCTTAGAGTATATAGGGCTAGTGTGAAGAAATGATTAATGTCCATCAATTAACTAAAACCATCGGGGCGTTTAAATTTGTAGCTTTTGCTGGCCCTGGTCTCTGCCGTGATTAAGTCAAAGGTTCCTGTTTGCGCCATTATCGTCATTTGTTCCGGCGGGCGTATGAATATTTCACTTGGCGCCGGTTATGCGGCCAGCTGATCATGTGACTCGCCAGCGCGCAAGAAAAGAGGCTTCTTCTTCCTTTATAGTTACAGACATGTTGAGACATGTGATGTGCTTCGTTGTGTGGCTGCGTGCAGCTGCTGTTGCAATGAAAGAACCGTTTTGGTTTATCTCAAATATTAAATGTATTGTTGTCTTCTTCATGATTATTCACATAAGAAATGTAGCGTGTGCAATAAATTTATCTAGTGATATGAATACAGCTCTATCGAGTACAGTCCACAAAATCAGTTTTCTTGGTTACAGCTAAAATCAAGGTGGTCCTCCGCATTAAATTAAGCACTACACGAACAGTTCCAGTGAAACCTTTCTGGATGGAATTACTTACATCTGCCTATGTACGAGGTAGCAGTAAATAAACGTACTTCTTTTAAGTACTAAATAGAGAGGCTAACAACAATGAAGCAACAAATACTGCATAAAATATAAATATATGACGAAAACTTTACCTACCTTTTAAGAAAATTGATAAAATGTCCACAGAATTCAAGAGGTTAATTTCCCAAATGTCTCCTTTGCATCTACAGTCTTATTTTCCTAATGTCATTGTTACTGCCGCTGGCTGTCGGGTTATTTTTGTTCTTATTACCAAACTATTAAAATGGGTTTAATAATAATACCTCTGGATTTATATGACCAAAAGGGGTGTACCATGGCCGTTTTATCAGTCTTTATAGCTAAACACATTATTAATTCTTCTTTAAAATGAATCTTATACAAAAAAAATTGAAAAATTTAAATATAAAAATGTAAATGATGTTTGTAGGGTTAAAGAATAAAAGATTATAATTTTTAAAATAGTTGAAAAAATTTCGTATAGTTTTGGTTCTTCGAAATAATTATAATATAAAAGCTTGCTAATTTTTTTCTAGAAAAGAGAAATTTATCAATATAATTGCTTATATTGCGGCCAGATTTATATTGTCAGGACCAAACGTAACTTAGAAACCGGAATGAAGAAACATCTTAGTAATATTAGATAAGAATAGACTGGTAAATTTGCTGTATCAGATAATTTTTGGTCATTTAACCATGAAATAAATCCAGAAGTTAAATTCTTATTAAAGCAATTAAATGGTGCCATAGATTTAATTGTTTGAGAGCTAATATTTACTAAAAAATATAAATCGCTTAAAGAATTTGCAAATATACTTAATCGATTCTTCTTGATTCTTGTTTGTTTCCCTTTCGGAGTTTGGTAATAAATAGAAAAAAATATGACACCTGGCGGCAGTAACCGTGAAAACAGGAAAAAAAGAGACTGTAGATGGAAAGGACATATTTGCAAGGCTAGTCTCTTGAATTCTGTGAACATTTCATCAGTTTTCTTAAAATATAAGTGAAGTTTGTGACAGGTAAATAAGTTTTATGTAGTAATTAGGGATGAATCGCTGATATTTGCGACACCTGCGTGGCGACGATTTGTCACGTCCTCTTTCTATTGTACTGGACTACTGTTTGTGTATTCCACGTACAACAGTTTTCTCTGAAAGACTATTTAGTACAGCAGGACTCATATGTGACAGAAAAAGAAGTACTTAATTGATCTTTTAGATTCAGGGGACGTCGAAACGTGCACTTTCAGTAAATGTAAAACACATTTACGTCGGTAGAGTGTTAGGACGATAAACTGGAAGCAGTTTTGGTTCGTTAGGCGCCGTTTGTTCCCCAGGAGTAAATCCACTCTAAGACCTGGCCACCAGAACGATGATTAATTGTGACTAATATTGTGGCCAGAAACTTGCGGCACACAATTACACAAATTGCCGGCGGAACTAACTTCACGGCGAACTATCAGCTTGTTTATTTTAATTAATGCTCCAATTAGAGGACTTTCGCTTCCTGCAGCATTACCGTCCATTTGGGAAAAGTCCCTATTTATAACAGGAAATGCTTCCCTCCACAAACAAAATGTACCAAGGCAAATAAACAAAAGAAAACAGTCTGAAGGAAGCGCAATTAGTGTTGTTATTAATGAAAATATATGAAGAAATACTTGAATATTAACGGACATCCCATAAATAACGCTTTGACTGCTGCAGAACCACTGTAGAGGCATTACATGTCATTGCGGTAATGATTTACTGTTATGATCGTGAAAACAAAAGTCAATCAACTCAATGACTCTTTAGAACATAACCTAATCCACAAAAGTACGAAAAATTCATAGTTCTGGTTGCCATATTGCTACTACAGCATTAGATGATAGGCTTGCCGTTAATATCGATTGGTGCACACATGTCTGTTTGCTGCAAATTTGCGAAAAAGTTAGTGAAAAACTGCAAAAGGAAAACTAACTCACGCCATGATAATGCACAAAGGAAAACCAACAACTGAATATCTAAAAGTCATCGCCATGGATACAGCCATTCTGAAGAGTTTTTATTTCCACAAATTAAGTGTAATATTTTATCTTACCCAAAAAAACATCGACTTGAATTATAAATTATAAAAATATTAACAATTCTTTTACAAAATATTAAGAATCTATGTTTTTACTAAATGTAAGAAGATACTGGAGGCTTTGAATCGCGAAGTATCGTAACTATGGTGATACAAAAATAACAAGTGACAAACTGTATGTCAAAATGAGTGATTCAGATGACTAAAGTTTTATACTTGAAGAAATTCGAGAAGAAGTTCCAATTGATAATCTTGGTTTGCTGTTACAAAACTCATCTGTAATTTATGACAAGGAATATTTATGTTTTTAGAAATGGTGCAGTTCAAAAAGTATTACGAATATTTGCGAGGAAGTGATTTTAGCATACAAGTAAAGAAAAATTGAGCATCGTACTCCATGTAATCGACAGTCAAATGTCTTTAATACCATATTAGAGCAGGTGCTGTGTTTTTGTCTCATATTGACTCTGGTAGGGATAATTCGACTCTTTGCAGAGATTATTCACGTCTAACACTAAAAGGCCTACTTTTCAGTAACAAAAGTATCGCGTAATGATGTATTTTTGTCTCATATTGAACCCGGTAGTGATAATTGGATTCTTTGCAGAGATTATTCACGTCTAACACTAAAAGGCCTACTTTTCAGTAACAAAAGTATCGCGTAATGATGTATTTTTGTCTCATATTGAACCCGGTAGTGATAATTGGATTCTTTGCAGAGATTATTCACGTCTAACACTAAAAGGCCTACTTTTCAGTAACAAAAGTATCGCGTAATGATGTGTTTTTGTCTCATATTGAACCCGGTAGTGATAATTGGATTCTTTGCAGAGATTATTCATGTCTAACAGCAAAAGGCCTACTTTTCAGTAACAAAAGTATCACGTAATGATGTGTTTTTGTCTTATATTGACTCTGGTAGAGATAATTCGACTCTTTACAGAGATTATTCATGTCTAACAGTAAGACACCTACTTTCCAGTAACAAAAGTATCACATAATGATGTGTTTTTGTCTAATATTTAGTCTGGTAGAGATAATTCGACTCTTTGGAGAGATTATTCATGTCTGACAGTAAAAGGTTTCCTTTTATGTAACAAAAGTATCGCGTAATGATGTGTTTTTGTCTCATATTGACTCTGGTAGAGATAACTGTACTCTTTGGAGAGATTATTCATGTGTAACTGTAAAAGGCCTACTTTACAGTAACAAAAGTATCTCGTAATGATGTGTTTTTGTCTCATATTGACTCTGGTAGAGATAACTCGACTCTTTGCAGAGATTATACATGTCTAACAGTAAAAGGCCTACTTTTCAATAATAAAAGTATCACGTAATGATGTGACTTTGTCTCATACAGACTCTGGTAGAGATAACTCGACTCTTTGCAGAGTTTATTCAGGTCTAACAGTAAATTACCTACTCTTAAAGAATCGCTTAATTATATGTTTTGTCTTATATGGAGACGGGTAAAATGACTTAAATGTGTTTTTCAACAGAAAAACAGCAGAATATTATAAAAAAGAATGATTTCTAAAGTGCTTTAGAAAGAATATGCATTAAAACACGTAATCTAAAGAGAAATATATTGATAAACATTACAAACACTCACAACTATTCTTGTCAAAGCAGTACACTTCTGACCGACACTCCACTGGTCGGTTCTGGCGAGCTGGAAGCGGATTCTCGTCACGGTAAGAGTCGATAGCCCCTGCCTCCGTTCCTCTATTTTTATTTTACGGTGGTGCTCCGCCCTTCGCGCTGGTCTTCCAGCATTAATACCGGAGATTACTACAATCTAACTCATAAAACCTTGCCGTGATATATGGCAAGGCATACGTCTGTTACGAAGCAATTTGTCACGGGGATAACTTTCTCTACCCTCCCATTGGGATGTTTTCGGTTCGATTCTCGTTCAATTTAATGCTTTTTAACTCTGTATTTTATTTGTTAGCAGGAAGCTTAGTTAAATATATATTAAGTAACCTTAATTTGGTTAAATAACATGGCATGGTTATTTATTATGGTTCTTGGCTTCCTTGTAGTGTTCCGGGTCGGTGGACACCAAATATATGTCGATTTTCTTCCTCCTATTTGAACTTTGTGTGGGTTCTTTTGGGTTCGTTTCCTTTTGAGTGCTTGGTTAGGAATGGAGTATGAAGGGTTTGACGGTGAGATGGAAAGGTTGGTGTTTTGTCTAATTGTCGGTTAGCTGGGATCTCTTTCTCAGGGTTCGGTTATGAAAAGTCGTGCTGACCGTCTCTCAATTCCTTTATTTTCTTTAACCTGGCTCTCTTTACTCTCTTGCTGACACTTTCGTTGTCTTCCTAATTTTCATTTACCATTAACGATGTTTTTACGTTGCTTTGCGAACTCCCTTTATTCCCTATATTTGCACTGTCTTCAAGACCATAACTCTAATTCGGATTGCAACATCGGATCCTACTACTCTCCCAATAACACGTCTTCTTCCCGTCGTATTAAGTACCAGAGTGGCGCTCTTTCCCCCGTCGTATTCCCAGCTTCTATTCTAGCTTTTCTCGCCTATCACCGCCCATTTTCTATTCCTTTACTATTTTACGCCTATCACGCGGTTTACTCTACATTTTATTGGCAGGGTTTGTTTCTTTAATTTTCTCTTATTGGTCACCTCCGTCTATCTTTCCTATGCAGCAGTAATATTTTCCACCTCTCAGCGTCATAACGGTATTCTATCATGCTTGGCTGAATTTCCCTTAAGCTTCGCATACCTTACTGGCGTCTCGATGTCGGGGTAACCTTCGAGGGTTTTTGTTCTATTGTTCTATTTCCTGCCTTGTCTCTGTGCTCAGAAGCAACTCCTGTCCGATTTTTCCTTCATTTACACTATATTGCTATTTCGAATATTCTTTTTAACCTTATTTCTTATATCATTTATTCCCTTTTTATTCCCATTATGCTTATTTATGATTTCTACTCTTGTATTAATTTCCAGTTATCTTTTCCCTCTTGGAACCTGAGGTTTCTGCTTCAAACTTCATTCCCTTTTCTTCACATGTATCGACTATGCTTTCGGATTTCATAAAGGGAACAGTTCTCCCTATGGATATTTGATGGCAGATAGTTAATTATTCGAATTTTCAGATAACAAAGCGACATTCTTTTTTCCTCGCCATGCCTACTAGAATTTTTCCCATGCTTCGCCCGATGTTGCAGTGACATTCATTTTTGCCCGTTGGCAGCACTGATTAAGCAACCTCCATAACAACGAGAATTATGCATGCAAAAAAATCTGTATTTTCTTACTGTACAAGTTTCTGTAGCAATTTCAATTCACATTCGTTATAAATTTATCTGACTTAAAAATAACAAAATGCCAGAAATGAAGACACGACATACCTCCTTTCCCGAAAAGAAGCTCGATTCTCACTTAGACTGAAGAAACACAATCGTACATAGTTGGTCTTAAAAGTTTCCGACCTTAACATGAAGATGGCAGCACTGGTAAATAAAAGAAAATAAATTTCGTTGTTCATCTGTTGACAGTTACTCAACAAAGTTTCAGCCATTTTGGACGCTCATTTGTTATGTAACAGTCTCAGTTGATGTGAGTATTATTATGAAAATGGACAAAATTGAGTATCGAGCTGTCATTAAACATTTGTTCTTGAAAGGCAATGCGCCTACACAAATCAAAGATGAGTTGGATTCTGTGTATGGAGACTCTGCACCATCATTTACCACAGCGAAATTTTGGACAGCTGAGTTTAAACGTGGCCGTAAGAACTTGAGAGACCATGAACGTTCGGGACGTCCAAAAACTGCAACTGCCGACGAAAACATCGGCATAGTTCACGAAATGATGCTAGACGACCGCCGAATTAAAGTGAGAGAGAGCAGAGGCTATGGACATGTCAAAATAACGTGTTTGTCACATATTAAATCAACATTTAGACATGAGAAAGCTTTCCGAGTGTTGGGTGCCGCGTTTGCTCACGTTAGACCAAAAACGTGTTCGAATGAACATTTCCAACGATCTGTCGGTGCAGCTTAGTCGCAATAAATCTGATTTTTGGCACCGATTAATTATTGTAGATGAAACTTGGATACACCATTATACGCCCGAAACAAAAATACAGTCCAAACAGTGGACTGCAGAGAGGAAACAGGCTTTAAGAAGAGCAAAAGCTGTCTTTTGGCTGGGAAAGTGATGGCGACTGTTTTTTGGGATAGTCTTGGAGTTATTTTAATCGATTACCTTCAAAAAGGAAAAACCATTTCAGGAACATCCTACGCATCATTACTTGACAAGCTGAAGTCGGAACTTGAGGAAAAACAGCGACATCTGCAGAAAAAAAAAAATCCTGTTTCACCAAGACAACGCATTGTCTCACACCTCAGCGGTTGCAATGACGAAAATCCAAGAATTACGGTTTCAACTGCTTGACTCACCAGATCTAGCCCCAAGCAACATGTTTTTGTTCCCTCATCTGAAAATTGTGCTCGGAGGACAGAGATGTTCGTCAAATGAGGAGGCAATCACCTTCGTGAACAATTATTTTGCAGAGAAAAACGCCGAGTACTACTTGGACGGGTTACAGAGATGAGAGCATCGCTGTGAGATGTGTGTAGAGTTACAAGGAGACTATGTTGAAACATAAAAAACAAATAATAGAAATCTGAAGATATATTGTATCTTTATTAGGTCGGAAACGTTTCAGTCCACCCCTGTATTACACAGTCAGCTGTCTCAGATAGTTAACTTGTTCCTTGCAGCACAACAATACGCTACCGTCACCTAGGGAATAGATTTTGAAAAACAAATGCGCATCACCGGCGCTTACCTTATTTGAAAGAGTGGTAATATTACTGACAGTTAAATGAAATCCGCCGGCGCTGAAACCAATACGCGCTGCGCGAGGATAATAAAGTAACCTGCCCGCTCTTAATACCAAAAAGCATTTTCCAATAATTCCACAAAACGTACAGAGATGGATTATGACAATATATTAATTGCGAAACCATAATCTCATCTGAAAGTGCGAAAATGAATTGCTCTTAGCGTAAAAGTAACACAGTAATTTGAATAATGGCTGTGAATCCATTCCGCTGATCCTATATTCCACGTGAGGCTTTTCCTAACCCCTACAATACAAGTTTAATATCCACAAACCGCGTGGAACTGGATGAAAATGTGGGAGCGGTAAAAAACATAGAGTTTTTAACAGTTGATAGTAAAAGCGGACTGTGTTCAGAGTAGAAAATTCTTTGGTTCAGTGCCCCAAACCATTTAATATCCCGGTAATGTCCATTAGGGTTTCCTGCGGTACTGCATTAGGGAACCCAAACTAAATTTCGTGATACAAATTTGTTCTAGCCGAGATTATTCCCGTTTCTAATAGCACAAATGCATTCTGTGCGATATAATGCTATAAAAACCTAAGATTAAGTTGGTATATACAAAAGATAACAACTGCCGATATCACATATACAATTTATATAGAACAATAAAAAAAAGAACGTCGTACTAATATATCACATCAGATTTTTCATTCGTCATTTGTTCCGTTACCTATTTTATCAAGTTTTTCATTAAACATTTGACGAACACATTCATATTCTGGCATCTATGAAGGAATTTACGATGGTTTTGAATAATTTTCTTGTAATTGCCATACTTATCATTAAGCGAATATAAAAATTAACTTTGGTATGAAATAATGTATCTGAAAAGATAGACAAAGCACACGTGTTTTATGTGCTTTAGTTTTTGTAGTTTAGTATTCAGTCGACCGTTTCACAATGGTGCATGTTCATATATTTATATTTTAATGTTGAAAGTTAGAAATTCAATTAGCATTCTTTCCATCGTGTCGCTTAAGTATTGCAGTGTTTATTATGTTTATATGGCGTTAAAGTTTTGGTGTTTCAGTATTTCTTTTGTATTCGACTTGCAGAATCACGTCTATTCACAAAATAAATATTGTATCATAAAAATTATGCAATTTTAGCACTAAAACCGCTTATTAAGACGAAGCAATTCGGATGAATTTGCTTTTCATAAAGTATTTCCTAAGCATCTATAAATACAGTGTGATCCAAATAAACCTGAACCATTTCAAAAGGCCATAACTTTTAAACTAATAATAGGTCACACGTGCAACTTTGGGAGAATATAATAAACAATTAGAAAATTACATTGCACTATTTATATCCCAGAAAAAATGTTGGAAGTGTCCTCCACAAGCCTCTTATTCCACTTCCAGACTTTCCATAACGTGGTTTACAGACGAGGCATGGTTTCATCCGTCAGGCTACATAAACACACAAAACACCAGATATTGGGCTGCTGTAAACCCCCAAGTGATCCAAAAGACCCAACTGAATGATGAAAAGGTTGTAGTATGGTACGCGGTGTCAGCTTCCAGGATCGTTGGTCCCATTGTAGACACTGAACTTTATATGTGTATCTTCAAACGTTTGTGGAAAAGCTGGATGATATCCAATTGAGAGAAGGTCATTTCCACCAAGGTGGAGCAACATGCCATACGTCAAATGACACCATGGAACCTGAAACCAGCTTCTTTGATAACACTGGGCAACAATAAAAATGTTTCGGGCTTAAAAATAGTGAATTTACATGTACTTCCATGTGCTGACTTCAAAAATCACCATAAAATGATAGATTAGCTCTTGTTTTGAAGATAAAGTGATATTTCATTTTTAGAGTGAAGATGTTAAATTTGGGGGAATTTTTTTTGGGAGTTGGCACACCTGTCAAATAACAAAACACAATCAGAGAGAAATTTTGGAAATTAAGTGATGCAAAAGTTAAGGACGGCATTTTTGTCGAGCCACAAATAAGAGAACTTGTAAAGGATCCTGCATTTGACCAAATTTTGAATGGGAAAGGAAAGGAAGCTTGGGAAGCCTTCAAGGGTGTTGTTCGTGGATTTTTAGGCAACAGAAGAGATGACAACTACAAGCATTTGGTGACAGTGCTCCTACAAAAATACCGTAACCTTGGATGCAACATGTCGCTTAAGATCCATTTTCTCCACTCCCACCTAGACTTTTTCCCTCAGCATGTAATTATCAGTTAAAAAATGAAATGTATTTTCATTGTTAGCATGTATGTAATTAAAATGTATCCTTTTCTCTCAATCCGTTAATATGTAATACTTCTACCTTGTGTATATCATAGCAACTAGAGCTAATAAAATTTTTCATTGTCATATTTGTTTTTCTCAACCCAATCCTCACCAGATTTTTCCTAGTAGGGGTATCCAAAAATAGTGCCACCGACAATTGATGTTCTCAAGGAATCCATTGGAACAGAAATAAGTAACATTGGCGAGGATACCATTCGTAAAACTTCAGAGAATATGGTGAGACGAGTGCAAACATGAATAGATGCTGGTGGAGGACACTTCCTACATTTTCTTTGAGATGTACGAAGGCTGTTCAATAAGGAATGATCATAATTTTTTTACGGTCATAGTTTTTCGCAGTAAAATTCAATCTTATTATAGTCTTTTAGCTTAATGTGAAACAAACACACCGCACTAGTTTCATTGTTGGTACTCCTGGTTCCCACCTCTGAGAACCGCGTAAGTTCTGACATGTTCAGTATCGCCTACCGCTGCAATGGAGATAACACGCGAGGAACAATATGCGGCTTTAAAATTCTGCTTTCGTCTCAACAAATCTTAAGTTGAGGCCTATACAATGTTATAGGAGGTCTATGGAGAGTCTGTTCTTCCCTACAGCACAGCTCGAAGGTGGTTTAAAATGTTTAAATAAGGGAGACAATCAATTTCAAAGAAAGATGCACCCGGTACTCCAGTTACTGCTCTTACGGAAGAAAACATCAACACTGCTGCTGCCATTGTGAGAGAGGATCGACGAATTACCTTCAGATCACTTTCTGAAATACTGAACATTTCATTGGATGTCACCCACACGTTGGTGACAGAAACATTACACATGGGACGTGTTTGTGCGCGATGGGTTCCTAGACTGTTGATTTCCGGACAAAAGGACATTCACATTGCAGTTGAAGTTGATGTTAGAGGAAGATCCGGAGCTTCTTTCAAACGTAATCACTGCTGATGGAACTTGGCTACATCATCTTGATGCTGAGAGCAAACAGCAAAGCTCAGTGTGGAAATCTCCTTCATCACCAACCCCCCAAAAAAGAAAAAGTGGTTGCTTCTGCTGAGAAAGTTATGGTCATCTCTTTCTTTCATATTCCTGGAATGGTTTATCAGCATGTTGTACCTGCATACACATCAGTACCTGGACAATGCAACAGGGATGTGCTGAAAACATTGCAAGTCCATATCAGGCGCTAAACACCATATTCCCGTGAAGCAGGCTGTATGCTGCACCACGATAATGCGCGGCCGCATATTGCCAATGTTGTTGCTGAATATCTTAAAAAGTCAATGTGAAGTACATCCCTCACCCTCGCTAAAGTCCGGATTTAGCCCCATGTGACTTTTTTCTATTCCCTAACTTGAAGAAACACCTTCGTGTGAGGCATTATCCATCATCAGAAGCAGTGGTGAAGGCTGCGGAGGCGAATTTGAAGCATCTCTCACAAAATGGTTACCAGCATGTCTTTGAAGACTGGCAGAAACGCTGGGACAAGTGCATCGCATTCAGGGGAGACTATTTTGAGAAGGTCCATCAAAATTATGAGGATGAGTGAAGGTAAGTTGTCAAAATTTTTTTTGATCATTCTTTATTGAACAGCCCTCGTAGTAAACTGTTTCCAAGATGTCAAAATGAATGCAGTCCATGTTTTGAATACATAACCTTACATTTTTCTTTATAAATGTTGAAACAAATGAACTAACATCTGCTTAGCAACGATACTAAGTCTCACGTCGCTGACACCTCATAAATCTACATTTATCAAATTTACTAGTTATTTTTACCTATTTCAAGGATACAATTGCAGAAACGTTGTACGTAATACGTATCTAATATTTCCATTGTGACACTCATAAAAATTATTGCGTTCGCTATAAAACTTTCCTTTCCGAGACACTCACTGGCAGCAGCTCTACGTTCATTTGTTTCGCCACGCGAAGTTCCCTAAGGCTTTATAACAAAGAGTCATTGGCGAAGCAGAAAAACAGAAAGATATGCAAGCCTACAGAGAACATGCACATTGAACGGTTTATTGCTTTAGGGGACATTTCTGTCTCCACACTGGTTCGAGGATTTATTTTCAGAGCCAACAAATTGATGGATGTAGATAAAGTTTCCTTGCTTCCCTGCTACAGGCTTTCTAAGCTGAACTATATCTGCCAGACGTTTATTTAAACTGGATCGGAGTTTTAATTAATTTTATTCAGCTTTATAAAAAACATTTTGGTTTCTCTACTGCTTACTTACAATAAAAGGTAGTGTTAGATAGAGTCAACATGAAAAATTCAATGCCATTGCCAGGATTTGAACCACGGATCTCCTGGTTTTCGTCCAGTCGCTCTTAACCTTTGAGCTAGCATGGCCAACGTGCCGTCCTGACATTAAATTCTCCAGTTGACTCGTATATTTTCCCGGTAGACCACTAGGGGCTCTCACATCCGAGATACACCGTTTGTGGCGACTTACTATCGTAAGTACTTGAGTCCCAGGCTTCATCATTTAACTCTTAATTATTTTAGTTAATTGATGGAAATTAATCATTTCTCCACACTAGCCGTATATAGGCTAAGGTGGAGAAATGATTAACTTTCATCAATTAACTAAAATGGTATTGTGTTCTTTTTTATACAAAACAGAGCATAAAAACCTCTGTTTAATATTTCTTTATATCTCCGTTACGTACACCAACTTCCTCTGCTTGCAATTTCTCCGACGCACACATGACATTTCCGTTTTACACGTGCCGACTCTTAAACTCTACTTTCCTCTACAACTCTCTGCAGAGATCAGTTCGTAACTGGAATGTACTGCACTACAATAAATTTTGAACTCGAGTGACCAAACTTTGCTGGAATGGTGTAGAAATATTCCTGAACGTAACAATGGGACTCGCGCTTCTTGCAGCGTAACGTCAGATAGTGTCTGACATTGATTGTTGCAGTTTGTTTGTTGTTTCTTTTTTCTTTTTCTTTTTTTTCTTTTGTTTTACGTGATTACACCGATATAAAACACATTTTCACTCTAGCACGAGGTGTCGCTAACAGCGAGGCGGAAATGACGTAGTTACTCAAGCGAATACTAGAATAGGAAACAGTCTAATGCTACACAAACATCAATAACACTATAATAACAAAGCAAACTCCGACGAAACAAAGCCAGATTCAATTTATAAGTTTCAAAATTTATTTATTTCTATCCACAGTTCTGAAACGGTCAATTAAAACCTAAACTAAAAAACTAATGCATATAAAACATTCATGTTTTTGTTTTTCGTTTCAATTTCATAGTTATTCAGTGACTAGTTTACACCAAAGTTTATTTTTATTGTCACCTGATGATGATCACAGCAATTACATGCAAGAAAATTATTCATATCTGCTGTAAATTCCTCTATGGATGCCGGAATATGAATGCATACGAAATGTTTATTCAACTTGATAAAGTAGGTCACGGAACAAATGACGAATGAAAAATCTGACGCGATATATTAGTATATACGACCTTCTCTGTTTTATTGGTTATATAAACTGCATAGATGATATCGACAGTTGTTATCTTTGGAATATACTAACTTGCATGTAGTTGTTACTGGATTTCTTAGGGTTTTATGTAGCTTAGGTTGCACAGAATACATTTATGCTTCCAGGATCATGGGAATAATCTCGGTTAGAGCAAGTTTGTATTTAGAAAACTCAATGCAAGATGTTTCTAGAGTCCTGAATGTTTATATATATATATATTATAGATTATATGTTATTGTTTTACCTTTCTTATGGTCATGAAGTTCATCTGTCTTGCTTGTTGACAACATGATTTTTAGAAAACGCAACATTCTACATAAGAGAGGCACTGGAAATTATAAATCGATGAAAATAACGCAACAAAGATTAGCGTAAATAACGTTAACGACAACGGAAATTTACTTAATTGATAGATTACAAGTTTTTTTTTCCGAACTTACTTATCTTTTGAGAAAATGAAATGTTCACCTGGCATTTTATATAAGTATTATTCAACTCATGGCCTTCTAGAATGAGGTGAAACCGACGTTGCCTGCTCGGTGTTCATATGCCAACCTAAAGAATATGTGGACCGAAATGAAAAGTGCTATGTATGGTTAGCTTTCAGAAACAAATCATAATAAATGTAATTTTAGAGCAAAATTTAAAACGTATAAATGAGTTTTGCCAATTAATTGTTGTTAAATACTCTCTTAACTAAATAATCATCAGATAGCAAATAATTACAATATACTTAAAGATTATCTTACTGGAAATTTTGCATAGGTTAGGAAACTTTATAAACAAATCAAAAAGCATCGAGGTAAGGTACGATTTGGTTGTGGCTGTTCATAACAGCGCCAGCAAGTGGACCTCAGAACAAACTACGTCACAACGACAGTCCGCACGCCACTGAAGCTAAGGACGCCGTTTTATAAATCCTGTCATGTCCCTGTTCTATAGCCCACTGTCTTCACCACATGTGGAGAGGTTTTCTCGCCACTTCCCTCCTTCTTTTCACGAGCATTTACTTAAATGTTCACTCTTTTCACATCCAAGCCTCTACCTGCTTCCATACGTCAGCAGCGTCTAACACGAGGCTATCTGTGGCGTAAATCTGTGTTAAATTCATAGTACAACAAAAGACGAATAAAACCCCACAAACAAGTGAATGGCGAAATGTTACTGAAAATAGGAAACTTTAGATCCATGAATAAAGAAGAAGTATTTATCCACCACCATAAGAGACAACACATAATTACGCGATACTTTTGTAGACCTTTTACTGTTAGACGTGAATAATCTTTGCAAAGAGTCGAATTATCTCTACCAGAGTCAATATAGCAGGTCAAACAGAAGAATAAAGTTAAAATTAGCGTGACAAAACAGCAACGCCTACTACATTTGACTATCGATTACCTCGTTCGATGTTCAATTTTTCTTTAGTTATATGCTAAAATCACTTCTTCGCAAATATTCATAACACTTTTTGAACTGTACCATTTCTTAAAACATAAATATTCTTTGTCATAAATTGCAGATGACTTTTGTGACAGCAAACTAAGATTAGCAATTCTTCTCGAATTTCTTCAGATATAAAACTTTGGTCGTCTGAATCACTCATTTTGACATACAGCCTAGCATTTGTTATTTCTGTATCGCCATAGTTACGATTCCTTGCTGTTTGAAGTCTCGTAGTAAAAAACATTGCATTTCTCAGTGATAAATAATACTCAGTAAATCCTCACAGAACTGCGCCAGGAAATCTATACATCCAACAATAGTACAATTATTCACAGCGTCATTGTTGATTCTGACTGGAAAGTGCACAGTTTATCTTCATTGTTAATTTGAACAAGCGATATATTTGAAGCAACAAAGCACAGTTTTAATGGTCTGCCACACACTTTGGTAGTACTAATGGGCAGTGAGATCACATAAGAGTTCTGTATTCATTTGGACAAACGAGCTTCCTGCGTAAAGCCTCTAAATCAGGCAAATAATTTACAGTCTGCACGGTGCAGGATAATATTGACGGTGAATTAGTGTCTGCGGAAAATAAAGGGTGCATTATGTACAGACTACAAATTAGAAATATGGCAAAATCAACACTTAAAAGAAATAATTTTAATTTCGTGCTATTTATATAATCAATTTTTTATTTTTTGCTACACGGATGGTCCAAAAAGTTTCCGACCTAATAAGGATACAAGACACTTTTTCAGAATTTTTATTTGTATTTTTTAAACATAGTCTCCTTGTAACTCTACACACTTCTCTCAGCGATGCCTCCATCTCTGTAACCCGTCCAAATAGTACTTGGCGTTTTTCAACATAGTCTCCTTGTAACTCTACACACTTCTCCCAGCGATACTCCCATCTCTGTAACCCGTCCAAATAGTACTCGGCGTTTTTCAACATAGTCTCCTTGTAACTCTACACACTTCTCCCAGCGATGCTCCCATCTCTGTAACCCGTCCAAATAGTACTCGGCGTTTTTCAACATAGTCTCCTTGTAACTCTACACACTTCTCCCAGCGATACTCCCATCTCTGTAACCCGTCCAAATAGTACTCGACGTTTTTCAACATAGTCTCCTTGTAACTCTACACACTTCTCCCAGCGATACTCCCATCTCTGTAACCCGTCCAAATAGTACTCGACGTTTTTCAACATAGTCTCCTTGTAACTCTACACACTTCTCCCAGCGATGTTCCCATCTCTGTAACCCGACCAAATAGTACTCGACGTTTTTCAACATAGTCTCCTTGTAACTCTACACACTTCTCCCAGCGATACTCCCATCTCTGTAACACGTCCAAATAGTACTCGACGTTTTTCAACATAGTCTCCTTGTAACTCTACACACTTCTCCCAGCGATACTCCCATCTCTGTAACCCGTCCAAATAGTACTCGGCGTTTTTCAACATAGTCTCCTTGTAACTCTACACACTTCTCCCAGCGATGTTCCCATCTCTGTAACCCGACCAAATAGTACTCGGCGTTTTTCTCTGCAAAATAATTGTTCACGAAGGTGATTGATTGCCTCTTCATTTGTCGAAACTCTCCGTCCTCCGAGCGTAATTTTCAAATGAGGAAACTAAAAGAAGTCGCTTGGGGATAGATCTGGCGAGTCAAGCACTTCAACCCGTAATTCGTTGATTTTCGCCATTGCAACCGCTGAGGTTTCAGACAGTGCGTTGTCTTGGTGAAACAGGATATTCTATTTCTGCAAATGTGGCCGTTTTTCCTCAACTTCTGCCTTCAGCTTGTCAAGTAATGACGCGTAGTATGTTCCTGTAATGTTTTTTCCCCGTTTTGAAGGTAATCGATTAAATTAACTCCATGACTATCCCAAAAAGCAGTTGACATCAGTTTCCTAGCCGAAAAAAACAGTTTTTGCTTTATTTGGAGCCTGTTCCTCCGTTACAACCCACTGATTAGACTGTAATTTTGGTTCGGGCGTATAATGATGTATCCAAATTTCATCTACAGTAATTAATCGGCGTCAAAAATCGGATTTATTGCGCTTAAACTGCGCCAACAGAGCGTTGGAAATGTTCATTCCAACACGATTTTGGTGTAACGTGAGCAAACGCGGCACCCAACGCGCGGACAGCTTTCTCATGTCAAAATCTTGATTTAGTAGCTGAAAAACACGTTCTTTTGACATATTCATAGCCCCTGCTATCGTTCTCAATTTAATTCGACGATCGTTTAGCACCATTTGGTGAACTTTGGAGATGTTTTCGTCGGTACTGTAGTTTTGGAGGTCCTGAACGTTCGTCGTCTCCCAAGCTCTTACGGCCACGTTTAAATTCAGCTACCCTAAATTTCACTGTGGTAAATGATGCTCCGTAGGTGAGGGGATCCGTCCCCTTCAGCTATCGCGGTGCGGGCACTGCGGACCCCTAGCACTCATGGTGCCTTTCAAAAACAAATATTTAATGACAGCTCGATACTCGATTTTGTCCATTTTCATAGAAACACTCACATCAACTGACTCAAAGGACTGTTACATAACAATTGAGCGTCCAAAATGGCTGTAACTTTGGTGAGTAGCCGTAAACAAATGCACAACGAAAATCACTAGCTTTTGTTTATGTTGAGGTCGGTAACTTTTCAGACCACCCTCGTACAGTGTATATTTGCGATTTTCAGCTGAAATGATAATGGAGGGATAGAAAATTCGGTGGATGTAATTAACCTTACCCTGCATTCGTCTGGCGACCTAGAAAACTACAGGAAAAATCCCATGGGTGAGGTAGACGGGCACGGGAATCGAACATGGACTCAAACGATATACCTGAGCCACTCCGCTCGATAGTTATTATCATCCTGCTTTAATAATTTGTTTATTTTTGAACATCTCTGTGCAATGTTACCCAGGTGATGAAATGCTTATTCTAACTTCAATACATTTGCCTGTCAAAACCGCGGGAGCGAAATACTGAATGCTGAAGCAAAGAAGAGAAAACATGTTTTGAATTCTGTCAAGCATCTTTGCAATACGAGCGCATGGTGCTTGTTTATCAGCGGCTCGAATCACAAATATTACTCTGTCGTATTTCATTTGACAAGGGAGGCATTGAAACATCGATATTTACTTTCGCAGAGCAGAGTTGCTGCAGAATGATGGATAACTCGACCGGCGGAGACGAGCAGCAGGATGAAATATGCTTTGATGCATTTGGCCATGCAGCGATAATTCCCAAACGGTCATTCCCCAGACAAAGGGCCTCTAAACGAGCAGTAAAGTGTGCTTGATGCTTAATTGCGTAGCGCAGTCCTTCAATATTTAAACCCTCTTGTGCAACTTCGTCCGAATTTACCTCTAATCACCATAGAAACGGGGCAGCCCTGCGTCTCTTTACGTACTACCAAAGTTATACTAGAAAAAGACTACTTCAATAATAATAATAATAATAATAATAATAATAATAATAATAATAATAATAATAATAATAATAATAATAATAATAATAATAATAATAATAATAATAATAATAATAATAATAATAATAATAATAATAATAATAATAATAATAATAATAATAATAATAATAATAATAATAATAATAATAATAATAATAATAATAATAATAATAATAATAATAATAATAATAATAATAATAATAATAATAATAATAATAATAATAATAATAATAATAATAATAATAATAATAATAATAATAATAAATACAAGGGGTGTCCAGAAAGTAAATTCTGTTTTAATTTATCTCCTCTGCAGCGCTACAATCGCAGTTCCGATCGATTTTCGGAATAATCGTTCGTAGCAGCCATGGAATAATGGCGTCGACGTTGTGAAAAATGTGTGCGGCTAGAGGAAAATTCACTTGAACACTTGTGTTATAACTTCAACGCACCTCGTATATACTAAACATTTTACAACCCCCCCCCCCCCCAAAAAAAAAGCACTGCAAAATCGCAGAAAAACTTCTAATGAGCCAATAACACAATTTTGCTTAAATCATCAGGTAAACATTTTAATTTTCTCTCCGATAATATAAACTTTCACATGAAAACGTTTCTACAAAATGGGAAATAATCATAATTTAAAAAAGACAAAACTTTGAAATGAACTTTCACTAATGTTCATCGTTAACTTATATAAGGTAACACATCAGTTCGGGTGACATATATCCTATAAATCACTCAAACAAATGAACATCTTTTGTAAGAACGTCTAGTAGAAGAACGAAAAGAGAAAGCAATGAAATTGTGACACAGAGTGACGTATCTGCAGTAAATCACTGACACTTATTTTCAAAGCGTGCCCTGCGGTGGACAACCCTATCCCAAATACCTGCTCTATGCGCGCTTTCAGTTGCGGAAAAAAAAAAAATGAAAGAGAAAAGAGTGAAACAAAAGCGTGGCGATGTCTGCTATAAATCAAAACGCCCGAGGCTTCTTTTCAGTGGGACCTGGTTCGTTTTTTATCATACGCTAAACCAAGTGCCTCTTGGCGGTATGAACTCTGTAGCTGCGAGATTAATGCGCGCGCTACCTGCTGGCGGGGCACAGCCGTCATTTGTCTCCTGTGACCGCTTTCACCGGACATACACGTTTTAAACTCCTTTAAATCCAAGGAGAAAAAATACATTTTTATAAAAAATGCGTGCGTATGTATGTGCCTCTATAGAAAGATTATATATGACATGCAAGGCATATCATCCTGCCATGCAACACCAAGACACCCCCTGGAGGCTTTGAATAGCAAAGATTCTTAACTATGGTGATGCAAAAATAACAAATGATAAACTGTATGTCAGACGACGAAAGTTTTATATCTGAAGAAATTCGAGAAGAAGCTCCAATTGCTAATCTTAGTTTGTTGCCTCAAAATTCATCTGTAATATATGACAAAGAATATTTACAAAATAAGATCTGAAGCTTTCCTGGCGACGAATAGGATCACTTTCTTCTCGGTCAGCCAGTCAGGTGTAAAGACGTTTCGGGAGTGTACACCGCTCCCATCATCAGGATATTTATAAAATGTTATAACCACAAATGAAATACTCGATATAACAGTGATTATAGTTTACTACAACCAATCAAGATGAAAACACAAACAAGTTTCCTACACAAAGTTATGAAATTAAAAACAGATCTGAATCTTCCTAATTCTAAAGAAAACATTTCAATCAAAGAAAACCCACTGACTTTTGAACCAATTAATATTCAATGACATTTAGAACAAATAGTTACAAAATCTGTAACTACCAAACCTGTACTAAAAGCACTAGCATTAGAAACTGTGAGCAATAGATACCCACCTGAAGAATGGTTACATATCTACACAGATGGCTCTAACTTGGACAACAACTCAGGAGCAGGAATTAAGTGTGTCATTCTATCAACCAGCAGGATACCACACAACAAATTTTGATGCAGAAGTAACGGCTATTCATATTTCACTCCAACACCTTCTATACAGAATAGATAAATTCAAAAATGCTGTCATTCTTTCTGGTTCTAAAGCAGCATTATGTGCAATAAGTTCATATAAAATGAGGTCATTCCAAATTAAAAATGTCACTAAATGATCCAACAAATTAAAAAACCACAGAAAACAATTATATTACAGTGGATACCTGCACATTGTGGAATTGTTGGAAATGAATCAGCTGATTTTCTTGCCAAAAAAGGTGCAAATGTAATTCAGAACAAAAGTAAAAGTTTACCTTTTACATCCATAGAAAGATTAATCAAAAGCAAATATAAAAACAAACAAAACCAATCAATTTCTAACAAAGCCAAAGATAAAATATGGAACATTTTAATTAAAAATCCAGAAATTAATCCAGAAATCCCTCATAAAGCTGCAGTAGCAAATTTTAGATTACTTACGGAACATGATTTGGCCAAACACTTACGCAGAATAGGAATTTATACAAGTCCAAATTGTCCTCTGTGCAACAAAGAAGAGGAAATGACTGAAGAGCATCTTTTTACCTGTGAAGCCCTACCTGCCGGACTCACTACACAGAAATATTGGAGAGCAAGAGAGCTAATGGCTTCATTGCCAAAGCCTAGCATTTGACAACAAAGAAGAGGAAACGACTGAAGAACATCTTTTAACCTGTGAAGTCCTACCTGCCAGACCCACTACACAGAAATATTGGAGAGCAAGAGAGCTAATGGCTTCATTGCCAAAGTCTAGTATTTGACAACAAAGAAGAGGAAATGACTGAAGAACATCTTTTAACCTGTGAAGCCCTACCTGCCAGACCCACTACACAGAAATATTGGAGAGCAAGAGAGCTAATGGCTTCATTGCCAAAGTCTAGCATTTGACAACAAAGAGGAAATGACTGAAGAACATCTTTTAACCTGTGAAGCCCTACCTGCCGGACTCACTACACAGAAATATTGGAGAGCAAGAGAGCTAATGGCTTCATTGCCAAAGCCTAGCATTTGACAACAAAGAAGAGGAAATGACTGAAGAACATCTTCTAACCTGTGAAGCCCTACCTGCCGGACCCACTACACAGAAATATTGGAGAGCAAAAGAGCTAATGGCTTCATTGCCAAAGCCTAGCATTTGAAAACAAAGAAGAGGAAATGACTGAAGAACATCTTCTAACCTGTGAAGCCCTACCTGCCGGACCCACTACACAGAAATATTGGAGAGCAAAAGAGCTAATGGCTTCATTGCCAAAGCCTAGTATTTGACAACAAAGAAGAGGAAATGACTGAAGAACATCTTGTAACCTGTGAAGTCCTACCTGCCGGACCCACTACACAGAAATATTGGAGAGCAAGAGAGCTAATGGCTTCATTGCCAAAGCCTAGCATTTGACAACAAAGAAGAGGAAATGACTGAAGAACATCTTGTAACCTGTGAAGCCCTACCTGCCGGACCCACTACACAGAAATATTGGAGAGCATGAGAGCGAATGGCTTCATTGCCAAAACCTAGCATTTGAAAACAACAACACTGAATATAACACCAATATAAACAAGGACAAAACACTATCAAAATTCGCAGTACTGAACAAAAGGCAGTTTTCAGTAAATTAAATGCCAGGTCAGGAGATGGCGTGAGTATAGAAAATTGTGTCAAAGAAACGTAACTACTTAACTTGATTATTAAGCTGTATTGACCTTTGCTTCTTAAGCCGAAGGATTTCCATTTTTAAGGCCGGTTTCCAAGAGGAGCTGAACTGAAATCCAGCATCACGATTAAGCCTGCTCCTTTCAGAGGAAATCGCCAAAGCCTCCTTAATTCTCCGCTCCCAGTAACTGTTGCATTTTGCCAAGATGGTCGTCTCCCGTAAATTGTCTCTATGGTCGTTATCAAAATAATGCTCTGCCAGCTCAGACTTCTCAGGTTGCATTAAACGGATGCTCCGTTCATGTTCGTTTATTCTAGTAGCGATTGTCCTTCCGGTTTGTCCTATATACGGTGTCCCACATTCACAGGAAATGCGGTGCACTCCCGGAACCTGGAAGTTCTGTTTGTCTTTCACTGGTCTCAACAGATGTATAATCTTCGGAGGTGGCTTGTGGATGGTCCTGATGTTGTATTTGGCGAGACTTCTGCTGATGCTGCCGGATAGATTGCCGGTAAACGGGACGCAGGTTGTAGCAGTTGGCTTATCTGACGCTTGCTGTATTACACGTTTCCCTTTCCTAGCTTTGGTGATCCAGGCTTCAACGTCATATTCCTTAAAAATGGAAATCCTTCGATTTAAGAAGCAAAGATCAATACAGCTTGACAATCAAGTTAAGTAGTTACGTTTCTTTGACACAATTTTTATACTCATGCCATCTCCTGACCTGACATTTAATTTACTGAATACAGTCTTTTGTTCAGTAATGCGAATTTTGATAGTGTTTTGTCTTTGTTTATATAGGTGTTATATCCAATGATACGTTTGTGGTATAACATTTTATAAATATCCTGATGATGGGAGCGATGCACACTCCCGAAACGTCGATATCTAATCGTCTTTTCACCTGGCTTGTTGCCCGAGAAGAAAATGAGAAAGAATATTTATGTTTTAAGAAATGGTACAGTTCAAAAAGTGTTACAAATATTTACGAGGAAGTGATTTTAGCATATAACTAAAGAAAATTTGAACATCTACGAGGTAATCGATAGTCAAATGTCTTTGACACTATATTAGAGTAGACGTTCCTGTTTTGTCTCGCAAATTTTAACTTTATTCTTCTGTTTGACCTGCTATATTGACTCTGGTAGAGATAATTCGACTCTTTACAAAGATTATTCATGTCTAACAGCAAAATGCCTACAAAAGTATCACGTAATGATGTTTTTTTTTCTTATGATGGCGTGTAAGCTAAGTTTATGAACCTTAATATCATCTAATAACAGCGCTTACACAAAATATAAAAGCAAAGAAGTATCAGCTTACACAGAAGGCAACATATAACTTTTATAAACAGAATCGTGAAAGCTGAGTGCTTTAGATGTAGCACAACGATTTTCAGCTTTTGTTTCACTTAAAATCCATAACATTTTAACAAAATGGAAGCGTCGTGAGTAAACAACGAATTTTAAACAGCTGAACGTCGAGTAGCAGCCAGAAGATACTTAAAACATGAAACTACACTTCCTTGGGCAATCTAAGAAGATAGTGAGTGGGAGTTCATGTGTCAGCCGAAGTGGCGCTGAAAAATAAAGAAAACATATCTGACACGAGCACTAACATGATTTTTCTTACAACTATTGCGCAAAATATTCTTAGCTTATTCTAGTAAACGACTTGATGACAATCGAGATAAGATTTACTTTAGTTACAAGAGAATACAGTAGGCTATGAGTGATAGCTATGTAACTTCTGGTATTTCAAAATTCATTACGCGATATTTGTTTTTCAAAATAAATATATTTTCCCAAACCATTAAACCTATAGGACCATTTAATTGTTTTAATAATTTAACTTCTGGATTTATTTGATGGTTAAATGTCCAAAATGATCTGCTACGGGCGATTTTTCAGTTTGTTTATACTTAATGTTACGAAAATGTTGTTTTGTTCTCGTTTCCAAATTCGGTTTGTCCTTCCAATATAAAATTTATCACAATTGAAACAATTAAACTGATAAACACCAGATTTTTCTATTATTAGGAATTGTATCTTTTTATTAGAGAAATGCAATAAATTTATAATACTATATTTATTTTGAGGAACTAAAGTTATACCAAATTCTTTAAAAAATTGAAAATGTTTACTAATTCAAGGATGGAAAGTGTTTGTTTAAATATTAATCGTCTTTTATTTTTTAAAGGGTAAAAATTCATATTTGAATTTTTCAAATGTTTTATTTATAAAGTATTATTAAAACCATTAATTAAAGCAGTATTAATAATACGTTTATATTGTTTATTAAATTCATCCTGACTCAGGGGTATATTTATTAATCTATAAATCAAACTATTAAAACAGTAAATTTATGTGAAAAAGGATTAAAACTTTCATTTTTATGTAATTATCAATATGAGTAGACTTCCTATAAATATCAAAGTTTAATTTATTATTATTTATTATCTTTAGATTTAGAGAAGGAAGAAATCCATTAATTTCAGTTTTCAATCTAAATTTTATAGCTATATATTGCAAATTTAGTAATTTTAAAGCATCGTTTATGAGTTTATCAGAAACAATTGCAAAAATGTCATCAACATATCTATACCAAACCTTAAAAATTAAAGGGGATGCTTTAGTGACTTGCATTTCCAGAAAACGCATAAAAAGATCAGCAAGAAAAGGTAAGAGAGCATTACCCATTGCTAAGCCAGAAGTTTGTTGAAACTTGAAAACCTAGCAGGTGCCATAATGTTGTAATTTGCTTCTAACGCTTAGTTACGTTTGGGTATTGGTTATGTATGTTGTATTTACACTATACACTCGTCACAACACACGATATGCATCACTGTTTCGAATATGAAGTACTTCAGTGTTAAGGTGCCTTCATATATCAAGAAAAACACACGAATTTCTTGTCTGAAAACACACACACTAAGTATTTGTTTAAACCAAAAGCAATAGGTTTAAATCAACAAACAGTTACAACACAAATGTATAACATACGAGGGCTATCCAGAAAGTAGATTACGTTTTCGTCTGTTTCCGCTAGGGGCGGGGCTAGCGCGGCCATCTTGGGGTCAGAGCGTTGCGCAGCTCAGTCGGCATCTAGCCGTGCTAGTGAGAGGTTCGTGCTGTGCTCCGTTCAGATACTGTAGCGGTTTGAAATGTCTGCGATAATTGAAAATCCCGCGAGCTGCGAGGTGCGTGCAGTAATAAGGTTTCTGACTGCAAAAAACTGTAAACCGATAGAAATCTATCGGCAGCTTTGTGAAGTGTATGGGGACAACATTATCACTGAAGGTGGAGTGCGTCAGTGCGTCATCAGATTTAAAAATGGCCGAACCAATGTTCACGACGAAGATCGAAGTGGGAGACCCAGCATAGTGACTGCCGAACTTGTCGAAAAAGTCGATGCTAAAGTCCGTGAAAATCGAAGGTTCACAATAACGGAACTTTCTTTGAGTTTTCCACAAATTTCGCGAAGTTTGTTGCACGAAATCATCAGCGAAAAGCTTGGTTACCACAAGTTTTGTGCAAGATGGATTCCAAAAATCTTGACAGAGGACCACAAAAATCAGCGAATGGCTGCAGCGTTGAACTTTTTGGACGTTTACCATAAGGATGTTGACTCTTTACTCGATCGCATCGTTACTGGTGACGAAACATGGGTGAAACACGTGAACTGTGAAACGAAATTGCAATCAATGCAGTGGGGGCACACAACTTCTCCCCCAAAACCCAAGAAATGCATGCAAACAATGTCGGCAAGGAAGATGATGGCGACTGTTTTTTGGGACAGAAAAGGTGTGATTTTGGTGGACTTCCTGGAAAGAGGCACTACAATAAACTCTCAAAGGTATTGCCAAACTCTCCAAAAACTCAGAAGAGCCATTCAAAACAAGCGCAGAGGAATGTTGAGCTCTAAGATCTTGTTGATTCACGACAACGCCCGGCCCCACACGGCAAATGACACTCGTGAAGTTCTTGAATCTTTTAAGTGGGAGTTGTTTCCTCATCCGCCGTACAGTCCCGACCTGGCACCGAGCGACTTCCACCTATTCCCAGCAATGAAGAAGTGGCTGGCTATGCAGCGTTTTGATGACGACGCACAGCTGCAAGAAGAGGTAACGAAGTGGTTGAAGGCGCAGGCGGCCGAATTTTTCGACGAAGGAATTTCCAAGCTCGTACATCGCTACGATAAATGCCTTAATTTGAATGGTGACTATGTCGAAAAGTAGTATTTGAGTGTGGCTTTCATCTGTATATAATAAAATTTGTTTCCTATACTTTGTTTACTTTTTATTCCAAAACGTAATCTACTTTATGGATAGCCCTCGTATTTCGGCATTCATCTCCTTATGAGAATCGGCCAAGGATTCCCGAATACTTTCGGAGGACAAATATAAGCAGCCCTCAATCCAACCCTGGCTACCACGTGCACGCAGAATCATCATTCTTTTTCCACGTGACACAGGGGCTGGAAGGCAGCAAGAGCAACTGCCGTCATCCCAACCTTTTCTTACGACATCATCAGTATCGTACCAAGACTCGTCTAAATAAATTATACGATACCCTTCCTGCCTTAAATAGTTTAGCCTGCTCAAGTACTTGTATCTCCATGCCACAATCCTTGCTGATTCCATAATCACACGCCTCTTATTTAACGTGCGAAAGCGGAAACCTAACCTCACTAACAACTGCCTGAGTGAATCCTTTTTGTAAGGAAAATCGCAGACGGTTTGAAGTTTATGCAACAATTCCAAAACTGTTGGTGATTGCCCTTCTTTATAAAATCTGTACACCTCCCTACGAACTATGTCGCAGGTGAAATTATCAACCTTACCTAACTTTAGTTGCCTGTTGCCCTTCTTTTTTGGCGTAATAGAAAGTCTCTTCGCAACTTTACTGTGTGTCTGCTTAAGCCTACTGCTTTAGCAGTTTCAGTAATAGGTCCCTTTCCTATTTTATTGGCTTCCATATACTTAAAAACATTACATATTAATTGCTGGGACTGTTTACTGAGGGTTCCTAAAGGTAGCTTGCTTACTTTTACTCTTGCTTCATTTGCTGTTCCACCAGCGACACTAGAAGTAGAAACAACATTATTATAATAGCCCTACTCAAACGGTTACCATGGCGGCGTCAAAGGATGCGATAAGATTTACATATTCAGTTACACATAACACTGAATATAACTAACACTAACTCAAATAATCAATAAAATATGCTAGATTTGTTGAGTACACTGATGAACGTATAAACAACACGCCATCTTGTAAACATCTCCTTCCTTTGAGATAAAAAAATGAATAACGACTTGCTACCACAGAACAGGAAACGCATTTGAAACTTTGAATAACAAGGAATACTTATAGAACGATTGCCTCCACACAAAGAATACCACAAACAAAACAGCAAGCAAGAAATTCGTTTAAAATAAATGGATATACAAGGTTATTGAGATGTATTACAATTAGTAAACTACGAAGATATTGGTTGCGACTAAAGGGGACTTTGGGGTACATGAACACAGAGGTGACATGAAACCTAAAGGCCATTTATCACCCCAAGGGGAGGGTTGGTTCGCCACGGCTAAACTAATCATGTTACGTATACGCAATGAATTCCAAAACAACGACAACGGCCGGCCGTCCAACAGATGGCAGTAGGAGTGTCTGCGCCACACTCTTTCTGTGTTACTATAAAATACTGAACCGTAACACCACCCACTTTGTTTTTTTAATCTATCACATCGTTTTTACATCCACTACTGCTGAACAGAGCGAGTAATGTCATCTGTTGTTTATTAGCGTGTGTACAAACTATTTTAACAGTACAGTCGAGTGAAGTTTATAAATTCCTCGTTTTCCTCCAATTAGTTTTCTCCAATAATGGTTGCTAAGGAGTTGTTACTTCATTTGCAGAGGAAAATGTGAGGTTATGGTAAACGCATTGAAAACAGGACTGTATTCCAGTTAATATTTTGAGCGAATTGCTTAAAAGGCAAAAGTTTAATAATTCTAGAAGAATGTAATGAGGTAATTCCTGTGTTTGAATATTATTGCACTTGCGAGATTAAGGAATTCAGGTTTTATTAAAGAATTATTGGAGAAAATTACGTTCGTATATTGTTGCTATGGTAACTACGTTACTTATTTTTTGACACTGTAATGTCGCATGCTTTTTTTCTCGATCATATTATAAAATGTTCCTTGTAGAGCGGATTTTATCATTTAGGTGTAATATTCTGTAACTATCTTCTTAAAATACGACTGATAAGTATCGGGACTCGCATACAGATGGCACCATTGAGCCAGTTTGACGGATAGAACATATACCTTAACTCTAGACTAGTTGTATTCATAGTTACAGATCAATAGCTTGAATGACAGCATTTTGAACGAGACAAGTGTAGAGGTTTCACGAAAATGGAGGATTTGTAAAGATGAGCATGATTAAATACTTCCATTTGAAAGGCTTAACGCCTAAAGAAATCAAGGAGGAAATGGACAGTACATTGAAAGACTCTGTCCCTTCATATACAATAATTAAAAGGTTGGTTTCCGAGTTTAAAATGGGACGTACGAGCACTAGTGATGAGCCTCGCTCTGGACGTCCTGTGGAAGTCATAACTACAGAGATCATTGAAAGACTCTGTCCCTTCATATACAATAATTAAAAGGTTGGTTTCCGAGTTTAAAATGGGACGTACGGGTACTAGTGATGAGCCTCGCTCTGGACGTACTGTGGAAGTCACAACTCCAGAGATCATTGAAAAGTTCACCGTTTAGTACTGGAAGTAGTTCGAGAAAGCAGAGGCTGTAAACGTAACAAAAGAAAGTGCAGATAATACAAGGGTGTGTCAAAAAGTAATGCCTCTCCTATTTTTCCCCTTAAATAGGTCAGTCATGTGAAAACTTTGAATTTGGCGCAATTCCTCAAACCTTCTTCTCCAATCCCCTGCAGTAGTAACTTCCTTTTGTAGTGTATCCAATTTTCATCTACAGTAATTAATACGCGCCAAAACTCGGATTTATTTCGCCTAAACTGCGCCAATAGAGCGCTGGAAATGTTCATTCCAACAGGATTTTGATCTAACTGATGTGTGTGCAGGTACAACATGCTGATAAACAATTTCACGAATATCAAAGAATGAGATGACCATAACTTTCCCAGCAGAAGCAACCACTTTTGCTTTTTTGGGGGGGTTGGTGATGAAGGAGATTTCCACACTGAGCTTTGCTGTTTGCTCTCAGGATCAAAATGATGTAGCCAAGTTTCATCAGCAGCGATTACGTTTGAAAGAAGCTCCAGATCTTCCTCTAACATCAACTTTAACTGCATACGAATGTCCTTTTGTTCGGGAATCAACAGTCTTGGAACCCATCGCGCACAAACACGTCTCATGTGTAATGTTCTGTCACCAACGTGTGGGTGGCACCCAATGAAATGTTCAGTATTTCAGAAAGTGATCTTAAGGTAATTCGTCGATCCTCTCTCACAATGGCAGCAGCAGTGTTGATGGTTTCTTCCGTAAGAGCAGTAACTGGAGCACCGGAGCACCTTTGAAATTGTTTCTCTCCTCTTCAAACATATTAAACCACCTTCCAGCTGTGCTGTAGGGAAGAACAGACTCTCCATATGCCTCCTGTAACATTATATAGGACTCAACCGAAGATTTGTTGAGACGAATGCAGAATTTCAAAACCGCATATTTTTCCTCGCGTGTTACCTCAGTTGCAGTGTTAGGCGATACTGAACATGTCTGAACTTGCCTGATTCTCTCAGGCGGGAACCAGGAGTACCAACATTGAAACTACTATGGCCTGTTTGTTTCACATTAAGCTAACAGAATATAATAAGATTGGAGCCCGCCTCGGTAGCGTGGTGGTAGAGTCTCTGCCTCACGTTCAAGAGGTCCCAAAGTTCGAATCAGGGTGAGCTACCTGGATAAGGTTCTTTCCGGGGTTATCCCTTATCTTGAAAGACGAATGTCGGGTAA